>JAXUIC010000557.1:0-28714 GCA_035136125.1 Quercus rubra
CCTGGAGTTTATTATATTTGTTTGGAGTTGGTAACTTGGTCTCATAATTTTTTTTCCTATTTGTATTGAAATGGTTTTCCAAGGAAATTTTGGTGATTTGCCACTGAGTTGGTTTAGGCTTGGGAATTTTTGTTAGATTGCGACCAACAGTGATTGCAATGTTAATTATGACTCTTGACTTAACTGACAAAAATGTCCAATAAAATAGGAACACTGAATTTGAGCCAAAAAAAAATGACAATTTTCGGAATTAATAATTAATCAAAACGAAAAAACTACATCATCTGCACATGAGATTAGGCGGGGATGTTAAGATCCCAAATACATGATTTCTCTGTCACATTGGCAATAACATATAAATTAAGCTGTCACAGAAGTCTCCACTGCAACCTTGCCTGAATAAGCAACTTCTGATTTTATGTCAGCTTCCAAGAGTTCTGGTATTGCTTCCCTAATGTTGTGAATGCTTTCTAATGCATAATCTGCACCTTTAACCCTCTGAGACGTGCCAACCTGCATTTTGGAGTAGTCACAGTAGGATACACGTTAATGTTGTGAGATTTTTTTGTGTCCGAGACTTTCACTTTCTCACAAAGCATATTTATAGTACAAATTTCCAATGACTTAGCAAGACAGTGTGAAGGCCCAAACTTTTCCAGCTTGTATGTTGCGGACACTATCCTCAAAGAACAACTGAAAGAGCAAGAAATAGATGATAAAAGATGTTAGTAAAACTTTAACACAAAATTAAAGGATGATACTAAAATTCTAAAAGAAGATGATAATCTTACAGTTCTCTGGGGGTTTATATTGGCTATTTTGAGAGCCCGTTCTATGGCGTCTACTGATGGTTTGCAGACAATGGGTGTCTTCGGTAATGCCAAACTGGGGTTTGGCTGAGCAAATGCCCGATGATGTCAAATATTTTAGAGCTACTAATAGTATTGGCATTGGTAGAAGTAGCAGTAGTGCTTAGTCCCACAAACTCAATGTCATCTTCATCATCAGAAACAGTGCTCTTGTGAATGGGATTAAGGGTCTCAAAGCAGATAATCCCTTCAAAACAGTCTTCCAATCCAAGCTTGTTAAGTACTTTGACTGCATGAACCTTGTCTGCATTTGTGAAGATCTATTTGCCAAAAAAAAAGAAAAGAAAAAGAAAGATCATAAGAAATAAGAAGACAGTCACACCTCTGGCCTTTACTAGGCACTATGATACCATTTGGTAATAAATTACTTACAACTTTCCGGTAAGGCAGGCTCAGCAAAAGACTTCTCATAACTGGATCAGGTTTTAAATTCTAATAGGGTAATCTCCCATGAACAAAACTGTAAAACACGAAAATGAAAGGTCAATAAAAGTTCAATACCAATACAACAAGAGGCGTACAGGATACAAAAAGGAGTAAAAAATTCCTACCCATGGTATTCATCATAGACAAAGTCATAGCCAATTGCCTGCAAGAGAGAATCCCAAGACATAATTTATCACTTTTCATTTCACCAAACAAAAATTGACTAAGAAAAGCCACGAACGGTCAAGGTTCCCAACAAAATAAAAAGAGAAAAAAATCAAAATCATACCCTACCAGCCATTGTTGTTCCATAGTTATTGTATACTAATAGGTTACCCAAGTCAAAGATTTTGCTCGTCTATGCCAGGCTTTTCAACCATATAATCTACAGTAAAGGAATTATCCATAAACAGATTAGAAATGCAGAATTGAAAATCTAAGAGAGAAATCTGAGGCATAAGTAGTTCATAACTACCATATAGACTTACCTTCTATATTCTTGCGGCATGATGTTGCAAGACCAGAACTAAGGGGATAAAGAGTATCATCCAAATCTGCAAGTACAAACAAACAATTAGTTACAATCATTACCTGAGGAAATTCAGATTAGCACACAAAATGTTTTGAATAAGAACCTACCTGAGGAAATTAAGATTAGCACACAAACCATTAATTTTCCACTTTATTCATTTTACAAATGAATACTTTCCAACCTTATATCATTATTATAACCTATCCTTATATATACCTCTATATATATATATATATACACACACACAGTCACTACCTAAAATAGTACTTCACAAGTGCTAAATTCAACAAGAAATATTAGACAATAGATCTCACTTGATATCATAGTAGCACAAGTAGAATGTCACTTGATTATAATAGTACACAAACTGAAATTGGTAAAAATCGCACACCGATTACGTTACAATAGTACAAGCCTACTTTTAGATAATTCATACGAAATGAAACACACTTGCAAATATAAAATTATTCGTCCATTGATCGAGAATTGTTGCTATTGATAGAGGATTACATGTTGAAGAGAATTTTCTTGTAGACTTCAATTTTTTACTAATAGGAAATAGTTGGTGGTTATTTCAGACAATAACTACCCCACTAATCAAAGAAAGGGTTAGCTATGTGTAGAAAATAACTATCACTTACAAGTGTCATCTTTTTGCCAATTTATTTACTATATGGCATAAGTAACTATTACATTTATTTACTTATTTATATTTTTATATTAACACTACCAAAGCTTATGTGGTGGTTTAAACTGTCATTTTGACATAACAAATAAATAAACCTATAAAAAAATGATGTGGTAAATTGTGAGGCTACCGATTGTAAAATGTAAAATATTTTACAAGTAAATTATTTTTAGTAAAATATTATTGTAGGGTCCCGATTTGGGGGGTGTCTTTCACTGTAGATGTGAGCGAACCCAAACCCAATAGGCCCAATACAATGAATTTGATAGAGAAGCAGGCTTAAGAACTAGGCCTTTGCGAGGACTTCGTCAACGGTCGGGCAGGATCGTTGGGAAATAGGATCGTCAACGACGTAGTTGGGGAAAGGGTCAAGTCCGTCCTCGGGCCTCGTCCGAGGATGAGTTCTTCTTCTCTTCTTCTGATACTCCACCAATAGAGCTTCCTGGTGTCTTCCGAATTGCCCTCCTCTGATTCGTGAGATCTCTCTAGTTATATATTCTTCTGCTCTCTACATCTTGGCCGTCCATCTGTCGATTGCGCAGGTCGCCACTTGAGTGTCTATCCCATCCAGCCCTTCCCTCAACTTGCTATGGGTTGCAGTGGACAGCATGGCACTGTTCAGGGGTCATTCCTTCATTAATGCGGCCAGACTGCCAGCTGCGGGCATTTAATGCGAAGGTGACAAGCTCTTCTACAATAGCCCTTTCACCATGCTCCCATAGCTGCCCCCCTACGCTAGTCCCTTCATTTGGGGATGACGAGGAAGGTTGTGGTGGATGGCGTATTGCCCTTTCTTCTCAGGACACCAGTTTGCCGAGGACATGACGTTCCTCGGCGATTTCTCCTAGTAGCTTTAGGTCTTCCTTAGTCATTCTCGGACCTTTTCCTCCTCGGCTGGGCCCTTGGGCTTATTATTCGAAATGGGTCGGGGCACCCAGATCCTTTGGCCCCACAATAGCCCCTCAAAATCTTGCTGTCCGGAACCTCAGACAGGGAGGAAGATTTTGACATTCTCGGGCCTATTACACGGTTGATTGAGCTTTGCCTTCTTGCGGGCGCCAGAGCTTTTTCGGTTATCCATGGCACGTTCCTGGCGTTTCGGCATACAAGGCGCATCGCCATTAATGTTTCCTCTTCGGGGGTAACGCGGATTGCTTTGGAATACGGGAAGCGTATTCAATGGTGCCTTTATGAAGCGGCGCGGATTTGGAGACTGAAGGCTCCCTTGGGAACCGAGTGGAATTTGTTTTGTTTGACATTCTTTCCTTGAACTCTGTGGGTAGTGAGAGGAACATTTTCCACACCCATTAGCCTTGGAACTCTTCGGAAGTTCCAAGTTTCCTCTCTTCTTGGATAAAAAGGATGCCCCCTGAACCATGGGTGTTGCAGCTAAGGCAAAGAGAATCGGGGCTGAAGTCCCTCCTATTCTTCAACCGGACAAGAAAGAGCACTCTCCTCCTTCGACCAAGAATCGTAGCCAGCCGCGAACCGTACTAGGTTCCTGATATTCCTCCAAATGCCAATCGAAAATGCGCAGGAGTTGGCTAAAGAGGAAGGGGAAGAAAGTGAGCGGAGTTATGAGGGCGGCGATCGTGACATTAGAGGGAGCCATCCCCGCTGTTGCAGGCAAACGGCAGGACACGTGGATGAGCGACTTCCTAGAAGTACCGACATCGTATGGTGGGCCATGTTCGCTTTAGGGCAGCCTCCGCAGGTGGAAACCAATTCAGATGCTCCCGCCTCCTTCTCCTCATCACCACCTGCGCCAAGCGCACTGACTTAGGGGCTGCTGAAGCGGGACTGTGAACCCACCATCACCACCGGCCTTCTTCCTTTTATTAGCTAGCTTCGCCGCAAGTACACCTCGGCCACTGTGCAGTTAGTTGTAAATCGGGCTATTTTGTAATCGATGTAAAACATGCCGTCCTCGGCTATTCTGTAATTAGTTGTAAATCGGGCCTTCCTTGGCTATTTTGTAATCGATGTGAAACATCTTATTTAATGGAAAGGGATTTATGGTTTTTACTTGGCGAAATCTTTTTCTCTTTATTGTTATTACTTTCCATAGATGTTTTTGTTTACTTATTTTCCTTACGCATGTATTCTTGCACTACCTCCGCCTTTCCAAAAACAGCCAAGCACACGATGATATGCTCCATGTTACGAACTGCGTGACCCTTTTTTAACAAGAAATGCTAGTTTTGAAATCTGTAATCCGAGAAGGTCGTGGCATGTCATGACTCTGTCCGAGACCCGTAGGGGGCCAGGGCGTCTATCTCCCTTTGTCGTCCGATCCGAGGACCCAAGCAAAGCTATGGCTGTGCTTAATGTTTGGCAGGAATAAGTTTTGGGTCTGCATAGCACCCAGATGGTTGCTACAAGTCACTAATTTTCCCACAGGTATGAGTCCGAGAACCATGCAATACCTTGGTTCTATCTAACACCCAAATAGTTGTCACAAGTTATTAGTTATCCCATAGGTTTGGGTCCGAGGACTATGCAAGACCTTGGTTCTGTCTAACACCCAAATAGTTGTCACAAGTTATTAGTTTTCCCATAGGTTTGAGTCCGAGGACCATGCAATATCTTGGTTCTGTCTAACACTTAGATACTTGTCATGAGTTATTAGTTTTCCTATAAGTTTGAGTCCGAGGACCATGCAATACCTTGGTTCTATCTAACATTTAGATACTTGTCATGAGTTATTAGTTTTCTCATAGGTTTGAGTTCGAGGACCATGCAATACCCTAGTTACGTCTCCTGAGGATTCGCCCTCGCTACAACCCCATCCGACTACTCGAGTGAGTTAGAAGGCACCAACACCGATCTCCAAAAACTGTTCCCGCCGCGAAGCCCCTTGAAAGCGTTTCGCGTGGCCGCCGTCTTCCTCTATCGGGGTCCAACGGGGGCCGCCCGTGAGGTTGGCGGGTCGTCAGGCCCCTGGTGGGAGCGAGGGCCACATACATGGTGTCAGACGCCCGTTGAGCTGGGAACCTCTTGGCAGTTCTCCATTTGCGGCCAAGTAGGTTGGCCATCATCATTCCCTCTTGGGGGTTTAGCCCTGCCTTGTTCAATTATCGTTCTCACTAGCACATAAGTTCTTCCCACAGATGGCGCCAATTGTAGGGTCTCGATTTGGGGGGTGTCTTTCACTGTAGATGTGAGCGAACCCAAACCCAGTAGGCCAATACAATGAATTTGGTAGAGAAGCGGACTTAAGAACTGGGCCTTTGCGAGGACTTCGTCAACGGTCGGGCAGGATCGTTGGGGAACAGGATCGTCAACGGCGTAGTTGGGAAAGGGTCAAAGTCCGTCCTCGGGCCTCGTCCAAGGATGAGTTCTTCTTCTCCTCTTCTGATACTCCACAAATAGAGCTTCCTGGTGTCTTTCGAATTGCCCTTCTCTAATTCGTGAGATCTCTCTGGTTATATATTCTTCTGTTCTCTTCATCTTGGCCGTCCATCTATCGATTGCGTAGGTCGCCACTTGAGTGTCTGTCCCATCCAGCCCTTCCCTTAACTTGCTGTGGGTTGCAGTGGATAGCATGACACTATTCAGGGGTCATTCCTTCATTAATGCGGCCAGACTGCCAGCTGCGGGCATTTAATACGGAGGTGACAGGCTCTTCTACAATAGCCCTTTCACCATGCTCCCATAGCTACCCCCCTTACGCTAGTCCTTTCGTTTGGGGATGACGGGGAAGGCTGTGGTGGATGGCGTATTGCCCTTTCTTCTCAGGACACCAGTTTACCGAGGACATGACATTCCTCGACGATTTCTCCTAGTAGTTTTAGGCCTTCCTTAGTCATTCTCGGACGTTTTCCTCCTCGGCTGGGCCCTTAGGCTTATTATTCTAAATGGGCCGGGGCACCCAGATCCTTTGGCCCCACAATTATCATTTTACTGTGTTTGATTGTCTACATGAAAATACAATGGAAAATTTTTTTTTTTTTCATATTTCTTAGAACTTTCCAGGTGCACAAACCACCCCACCCACCACCCAAAACTCCACATTGGAAGAAAAAAGTGGCCACCAAAACACCACCAGACACCAAACCACCATAAACAATTCAAAAAACAACCATCAAAACACCATAAACTATTCAATAAACAGCCACCAAAGTTGCAACCAACCATCAAACCACTACTTACCACCCAGAAGACAACCACCATCAAACAAAAATCTAGATCAGAGAACCAAGAAAAATTTCCACAAACCCAAATCGAAAACCCAAAAAAAAAAAAAAAAATAACATAATCTAAAAATCTCACCCAACGAAGGCGAAATCAGGCAGCTACCAAAAACCCAAGACGGTCGTCGGATCCAAAGGCTGTGCGAGATGGAAGAAAAGATGGATCAATGGTGTCAGTTAGTGGGTGGGCAATGGTAAGTGGGTAAGCGTCAATCAATGGGTGGGATTCAATTAGTGGGTGGGCATCGATCAGTGGTGCCGGTTAATGGGTGAGCATTGGTCAATGAGTGAGAGAGGTGAAAGATGGAGAGAGGGAGAAGAACTGAGAAAGTGAGGGGGAGAATATGTGTGGGTCGAGAGTGAAAGGGAAAAGAAAATGTAAAATGTTTTACCAATTTTTTAAGTATAAAATATTTTACATTTTTTGCCTTTGGTTTTTCCTTTGACTGAAAATATTTTACATTTGACCAATTATTTTACTGCAAAACAAATATTGTAAAATGTGAAAATATTTTCCTGAAAATTTTTGACGTCAAAACAGAGCGTTAATTACATTACATGTTTGAGAAACGTTATATTTACAATATTTTCACAACAAATCATAAGTAGTAAATTGTTATCAGTTCTAATTTAAACCTACAATTGAAATTACTTTTTTGCTTACCTATAACAACCATATCAACTTGCCACTTAACATGGTATTTCTCTTACATATTTACATACAATCATAACAACCTACCACTTAACATCATTTCTCTTACACATTTGTATTCGGGTTTAGGAATGGCAACGGGTCAAGTTCGGGCCGAGTTTTTGCATACCTAGGCCTGATCCGATTATTAATCGGATTTTCTTTCCGAGGCCCAGACCCACCTCGCTGGGCCCCGTTTAGTTTGGGCCCAAGCAGCGGCCCAAATAGTGGCCCAACCCTAAAATAAAAATTGAAGCCCAAAATGGTAAAACGTGGCCTAAATGCCAAAATTTGGCATTTAGGCCACATTATATGGCAGCCCAATCAATCCAAAATTCCAAATTATAGAGGTTAATCATATATCAATAAATCAACGTATATAAATCAATAATCTTAACTAAGTTTTTAAATCAATAAATCACCTAGCTAAGATAACCATTTAATCATTAATCAACAAAATCATAGCTAAAATCACCAGCTAAACATAAAAATAAAATAAATCCAACAAGTCCAAGAAATAAGTATCACAAGTCCAAGAAATTAAAAAGCTACAAAATAAATCCCACAAGTTTAGAATAATTACAAACCAACAAATTAATTTAACAAGTATAAGAAATTAAAAATGCTACTAAATTAATACAAAATGTCTAATCTTCCACAATTGTGACACAACTCCCATCCTCTTCATTAGGCTCCCCATCATCAAGAATTGTTTGAAGTGTACAATCTCCCAACATAGTTGAAGAACTTACAACAACAATGAATTTAAAAATGGAATAAACTTCATCAAATTGTAACTAGATATAAAAATACAATTTTGATTTTATAAATAGAAATTAGACAATTGCTAACCATTGATTTCACTCCATAACTAATTCTGAGCACACATCATTGCCTCTATAGTCTTGGGATGTAGCTTACTACGATGTGGACTTAAAAGTCTCCTGCTAGTGCTAAAGGCAGATTCAGTTATGACAGGAATGGCTGAAATAAGAATCTAAGCACACACATCTCAACATAAATTGAAAATACATGTCTCAACCTCAAGTGGATCGGTTTAGATACAATCAGCTCATAAAATTAGCAGTGACAGATTTCTTTCCGAGGCACAAAGAATCACATTATGATAATACCATTAGGGAACTCAAATTGATACCCTATGAATTCCTCCAAATAAATTTGAAGTATATAAAGCCCAATACAGATTAATGGATGATTGTAAGCTAAATCTATTTCATTTAGTTTTTATAATGCAATGTGTGTATATCTATAATATTATTTAAGGGGCTTCTTCTGTTTGGATTCCTCATTTTTTAGTTTAAAAATGCCCCTACACTCTTATGTTTAAGTACATGCAAAACTAAAAGATAATTTGGTAAAAATACAACTCTATCTCCTACTAAAATATTGCCTAAAAAATAGGACTACTCTCCTATTAATTTCAAATTGATTTATTTACTTATAAATTAGATTTTCAAAATAAAAATTATATATATAAAATAAAATAAAACATAGTTTTTTTTTTTCTACAAAATTGGACAACTAAAACGAAAAAAGCCTCATCGCACGCGCTTTATGGGTGTGATGAGGCTAGTTTGTATCTAAATATTTCAACTTGACTGAATGAACTCATCTAATGTAATTTGACTGAATGACTGAATGATATTTCAACTTTCAGTTTTGAGTCAACGCTTATAAAGGATATTATTGAAGACCTTTCTAGCAAACTAAATCTGCCATACTTTATGGTAGCAACCTAGACACTAGACAGGAAGCAGATGAGTGAAAAACAATGAAACCGATCCACTTGACTGAGAAACCCAACAAGGAAAAACGGAACCCATTCTTGGGACCTAGACACTAGACAGCAAGCAGATGAGTGAAAAAGAAAAATAGCCAAAGAAGAAAATAACATACCTCAAACGGTGAGAACTGAGAAACTAATCCAATGACCCAAACGGTGAGAGATGAAACCCAGCGATACTTAACGTGCTCTTGTGCGTGGCTGCGTGAGAGATAGAAAGATTGAGGGGTTGAGGGCGGATGGGCTAGGGACTTGGGGTTTAGAAGTTGCAAGGGGGTTCTTTGTAATTTCAGAGTAACCAGGTCATATCTAAGCCGAGTTTCGGGTCGCATTTCGGGTTTTTTGATAAAATCCAAATCCAAACCGGACCCGCTTTAAGTAAGGATGAGTTGGAACTACTAGGTGCATGTCATGAGGGATGGAGAGAGAGCACACACACTGTAACAGGTAGAAAAGCTACAACAAGCAAACAGACAAAATAGCCTTCTTTGTCTGGCAGAGGGGAGTGACACAACCAGCATAGGTAAATGGTGGTGGCTGAACAACTGATGACCAGTAAGTGGTCGGCAAGGACACCCACACTAGACAAAGGCAGTTAAGGGCTAAAACAGTAAATACCAGTCACTACAGGTTCTATATAAAGGACCCCTTGCTATGCACTAGAGAGGGGGATTCGAAAAATCACAGTAATAGTAATTTCTAGGAAAAACCATAACCCAGAAATAAGCATTAAGAAGGAAATGAAGTAAAACAAAAGAGAAGAAAAGTAAGAAGTGACCAGAGAAAAACAAAAACAGAGAGTTTAGAACGGCAAGTATGCACCAATAGGTTGATCTCCTTTCTCCCTCAATAACCTTACTCTCTATAAAAGGCAAAAGATCTGTATTTGAGCATGGACCATTTAGGCATGTTCTCTCAAAGCAATTAATTTCTTCTCTGAGATTATTTGTGTTGAGGGAACGGTTTTCCCTTCTTGGTTTCAATCTCGTATATTACTTGGCATGACAGACTAACACGTTGATTTTGCTAACTCTGTTTATCCTCCACTTAGCTTATTCTGTGTATGGAGAGTTTTTTATTGCTCACTTTTATTTATTGTGGCTGAAAGTAGTGATTATATTTTCTTGTGTTATCCATATTATATCTGCCCACCATAACTTCTTTTTAGCATCTCTGCTTGCCATGGACATGTAACCAAAGCCTGGCAGACGTGGTGTAATTTGTGCACAAGTCGGACCAAGGTGGGTTTCAATTGGACCGATTCCAACTCCTTTATCCAGAAAACTTGGGCCTAGTGCAGTAGGAAGCAGCCCAACATTACAAACAAGGCCCACTACCTTACACACATTACCTAAAAACTATTTATTTATTTTTATTCATTTCTCTCTCTCTCTCTCTCTCTCTCTCTCTCTCTCTCTCTATATATATATATATATATGTGTGTGTGTGTATATATATATTCATTTCTCTCTTTCTTCTTCTCTTCTCTCTGGACTCTCTTCTTCTCTCTTTGTTAGAACCAAACCCATAAGTCCACAACCCCAAACCCACAACCCCTCCTCCACAAACCCACAACCAACCACCACCATGCTCTGGCCATCCTCCCACAAACCCACACTCACCACCCCCACAACCCTACCTCCAAAAACCCACAACCAACCACCACCACACTTTGGCCATCCTCCACAAACCCACAACCCCACACTCACCACCTCCACAAACCCACGCTCCGGCCATCCTCTCTTGGCAACCCTTGCTTTGGCCATCCTCTATTTAGCTTCCTTTCTTTTGATTTTGCTTAGAACCAAACTTCATTTTTCTCAGACCCAAAGCTAAAATCTCAAATTTTTTTTCTCTTCAGATGAAAGAAGAAAGTGAAAGAAAGCCAAAGGCCAGTGAAAGAAGAAAAGAGAGAAGAAAGTGAGACCAGTGAGAGAAAAAGAGAGAAGAAATGAGAGAGAATACTGAGAGAGAATTATTAAAAAATGTTTTTTATGTTTACCTTCATACTACAATGAGCTATTATTGATAACAACTCAATGTAGCATGAAGGTAAAATATAGCTGAATATTTTAGTTGTAGCAACTTTGTTGTAGGGCCTTTTTTGTGTGGTTGAGATGCTAAAATAACTTTTGAGTTATTTTAGCATCTTTATTGTGAGTGCTCTTAGCTCATTCATTTTTTCCTTCTCTCTTCTGTTTTGCTTTCTCCTCTCTTAAGGGGTTAGGCTATATTGGTCCTTCCCTAGGCTAGTGCTAGAACATCGGTCCAACTGATTTGGATGGCTGGGCTTTCTTGAGTGGAGCTTTTACTTCGTTTCGTTTTTGTAGTGGGCTTTGACATACAGAAGCCATGTGCTTCCAAACTTGATCCATGTAGTAAGGAGGTTTAGGCTTTAAGACCCAATTTGTGGGGCAAGAGTTGATGGGCTTGTTAGCCCATCTCATGTAGTATAAGCTTTTCATACCAATAATGCTCATCGGCATCAAGCCCAATTCATGTGATGAGGAAGTTTGGGTTTTTGGGCCCAACTCATGAAGCAAGAAAGGATGGGCTCTCAAGCCCATTCCGTGTAATAATGAGCTCGAGTCTAATTCTTTAGGAATGTGAAGGTCGTCGGGCAAAAGCCAAACCCATGTAGGCCCTTAAAAAAAAAAAAAAAAAAAAATCATTTTTGGGTTATTCCTTGAGGCCATGCTTGTGGCACATTTAAGGGAAAATAAAAAAGACCTTGAACAAGCTACAAAGCCTACAATTAGATTGACACCCTCAGATTATTGAGTTGTTAATTATGAGTTCGTTGTCAATTAGTCCATAGGGATATATTAGTCCCTATGGACCAAAAAGAAGGTCCATATGGATATATTGTAGGGTTTGTATATTCAGGTGATAAGCTTCTAAAAAATTGATGGACCATCTTCTTGCATCAATGATGCAAAAAGGTGGCAAGGTGGGGACTCAACGATAGGTCCGGTTAGCCTAAAGTATTACAGAATGATAATATTGTTGTCTATCATTTTTTGTTGTCTATCATATTGATAAGCTTAACATGTATTTCATACACCTGTAATCTATCTAATATATAAATCATACCCTCGTGAATCGTAATCCTGTAAAATAAAATGATTAAACTTGTCATTTTCCTCCTACTTATAGGCGTCAAATCCGCCATAGATTTGGTATATATTTCATAAACATCAATTAGTATTAGTTATGAATCTCTTTCGTTGGATAATTATCAAATTATACAGGGTCTTTATATATTAAATGGGGCACACGATTAACACGACACTGCAAACTTCCATTTGTTATTGTTGGGTCATCCACGATGGCATTGAGAGATGTGAAGTGTGAACTCGCGTGAAGTGTTATAAATAATAATAATAATGGCTTTCTTGTTCTTGTAGAATAAGTAAATAAAATACAGATTATAATTAAGTTTCAATTTCTAATTTTCTAGTAGCCAAGGTCAAAAATAAAAGCGGCCATAAAAAAAAAAATACAGTATATAATTAAGTTTCAATTTCTAATTTTCTAGTAGCCAAGGTCAAAAATAAAAGCGGCCATTAAAAAAAAAAAAAAAAAAAAACCTCTCTTGGCACTTAAACGGTAGCAAATAATTGATTTTAGCCTTTGAAATTTAAAGTGATTGCTTTTAGTTCCTTAAATAACTATTATATGTACTCTCTAAAAAAAGAAAAAGAAAAAGACCATTATATGTAGAACTAAAAGTGGTCACTTTAATTAAATTGATTTTTCTTTTTTTGGGTGGTTTATACAAGACTTATGTGAAGGTGTGTAATAATGAGTTCAATTGAAATTTAAAGAGATTGCATTAGTCCCTTAAATGACTATTATATGTTGAGAACTAAAAGTGGTCACTTTAATTCATTTGAATGAATGTTTTTTGTTGTTTGTACAAGACTTATAATGAAGGTGTGTAACAATGAGTTTAATGTGGTGTAAGATTATGAAAGAACTCCACAACTTAGACTACCAAGAAAATACAAATTTCCTCTATCGGACCATACCACATATAAGAAAAAAAAGGCTCAAATGAAGTTTAGCTACAAAACTGGTTGTAGCCTAACGTTACAACCTCACTCAATAAAATAAATAATATTACATATTTTGAAAATCTAACCGTTGAATTGCATGTTTTTTACACTTTTAATGTACATGCCAAATTTTGTGTCAATTAAATATTATTTAGTATGTGATCTATAAGCTTATATTTTATACATAGTTTTAAACTACAAAAACTTGTAATTTAAACAATTTATTGATGACATAGCTATTGATTTTTATTTTTGTAGAAATTTTGCAAGCATGAAGGGTATAAAAAGAAGATGTAATCCAATGGTAGATTTGTCAAAATTCGCTTCCAATAAAAAGATATTAAGTTAGGTTGTAACTTTAAGATACAACCAATTTTGTATCTAAACTTTGTCCAAAAGGCACTATAATGATGCTAAACCAAACTTTTTTTTTTTTTTTTTGATTGATATATCATGCCAAATTTTAAGGGTCATAAGCAGGAGGAATAGCCCTCTATATTAGAGATTTTCAGCACAAGCTTTATGAAAGCCCAATAGAGAACCTCAAACAACCAATCTTAAGAACATCTAAGAGAAGATTAATTCTTTCAGAAATTGATTTCGTAAGTTTTCTTTGTTGTTGTAAAGATAATAGAGAATTAGAGATGCTTGAACTTGATAGATGCGAGTTGGAACTTGGAAAAGACCTTATTGGCGTCAGGTAATATGAAGCACTAAACAAATTTTTTTTAAACGACAAAAAAAAAAAAAAAAGGCTTTCTTGTCCATGAATTTTTTAATATTATAATCTCGTCCCTGAAATTTATTTTATTTGTTTGGAGTTGGTAACTTGGTCTCATAATTTTTTTTCCCCTTTTATTGTATTGAAATGGTTTTCCATGGAAATTTTGGTGATTTGCCACTGAGTTGTGTTTAGGCTTGAGAATTTTTGTTAGATTGCGACCCAACAGTGATTGCAATGTTAATTATGATTCTTGACTTAACTGACAAAGAAGTCCAATAAAAAAGGAACACTTATTTTGAGCCAAAAGAAAATGACAATTTTCGGAATTAATAATTAATCAGAACGAAAAAACTACATCATCTGCACAATGAGATTAGGCATGGGGATGCTAAGATCCCGAAGACCCGATTGCTTTGTCAATTGACAATAACATATAAATTAAGCTGTCACAGAAGTCTCCACTGCAACCTTGCCTGAATAAGCAACTTCTGATTTTATGTCAGCTTCCAAGAGTTCTGGTATTGCTTCCCTAATGTTGTGAATGCTTTCTAATGCATAATCTGCACCTTTAACTCTCTGAGAAGTGCCAACCTGCATTTTGGAGTAGGCACAGTAGGATACATGTTAATGTTGTGAGATTTTATTGTGTCCCGAGACTTTCACTTTCTCATGAAGCATATTTATAGTACAAAATTTCCAATGACTTACCAAGACAGTGTGAAGGCCCAAACATTTTCCAGCTTGTATGTTGCGGACACTATCCTCAAAGAACAACTGAAAGAGCAAGAATATAGATGATAAAAGATATGCTAGTAAAACTTTAACACACAAAATTAAAGGATGATACTAAAATTCTAAAAGAAGATGATAATCTTACAGTTCTCTGGGGGTTTATATTGGCTATTTTGAGAGCCCGTTCTATGGTGTCTACTGATGGTTTGCAGACAATGGGTGTCTTTGGTAATGCCAAACTGGGGTTTGGCTGAGCAAAATGCCCAATGATGTCAAATATTTTAGAGCTACTAATAGTATTGGCATTGGTAGAAGTAGTAGTAGTGCTTAGTCCCACAAACTCAATGTCATCTTCATCATCAGAAACAGTGCTCTTGTGAATGGGATTAAGGGTCTCAAAGCAGATAATCCCTTCAAAACAGTCTTCTAATCCAAGCTTGTTAAGTACTTTGACTGCATGAACCTTGTCTGCATTTGTGAAGATCTATTTGCAAAAAAGAAAAAAAAGAAAAAGAAAAAGAAAGATCATAAGAAATAAGAAGACAGTCACACCTCTGGCCTTGACTAGGCACTATGATACCATTTGGTAATAAATTACTTACAACTTTCCGGTAAGGCAGGCTCAGCAAAAGACTTCTCATAACTGGATCAGGCTTTAAATTCTCATAGGGTAATCTCCCATGAACAAAACTGTAAGACACGAAAATGAAAGGTCAATAAAAGTTCAATACCAATACAACAAGAGGCGTACAAGATACAAAAAGGAGTAAAAAAATTCCTACCCATGGTATTCATCATAGTCAAAGTCATAGCCAATTGCCTGCAAGAGAGAATCACACAAGAAATAATTTATCACTTTTCATTTCACCAAACAAAAAAATTGACAAAGAAAAGCCACGAAAGGTCAAAGGTTCCCAACAAAATAAAAAGAGAAAAAAATCAAAATCATACCCTAAGACCAGCCATTGTTGTTCCATAGTTCTTGTATAGTAGGTTACCCAAGTCAAAGATTTTGCTCTTGTCTATGCCAAGCTTTTCAACCATATAATCTACAGCAAAGGAATTATCCATACACAGATTAGAAATGCAGAATTGAAAATAGAAGAGAGAAATCTGAGGCACAGGTAGTTCATAACTACCATATAGACTTACCTTCTATATTCTTGCGGCATGATGTTGCAAGACCAGAACTAAGGGGATAAAGAGTGTCATCCAAATCTGCTAGTACAAACAAACAATAAGTTACAATCATTACCTGAGGAAATTCAGATTAGCACACAAAATTTTTTGAATAAGAAGGCCTACCAAACAGAAGGCAGTCATATTTTGGCCTCTGAGTCTGCCTGTATTCCATTTTGCTCAGCAACCCTTGAATAGAGAACACAAACGAGTGAACACTAAGCTCCAAGACAACTTAAATCCGGCAAAGTTTATATGCACATTCATTTTGAGTCTCAAACGACAACTTTTCATGGCTTCTAAATAATTGAGGCCCCTATTGACTCAGATTACCACCATAGGAAATTATAAAAAAGGGTATCTATTAAGGATAAGGCATAGTTAAGTTTCTGGATGGACAATCCACATCCAGTTACTACAATATGAATCAAAAACAGGTGGACCAGTTCACTTTATTGGGCTAAAACACCTTAGCAAGTAACTGAAAGCTCAAAAGTTTCCATTTTTATACAACTTGCTGGCGATAACTACTACCTCGTCAGACAAAGACAAAGGCATGAAGGCATCATTAGAGATCTTTAAACAAAGTTCATGTGGTTTAGCAAACCTTTTCCAGAGTGTGTTATAACTTTAAGCATCAAATACAACTCATTAGACACAAACTTCAGGCTGAACTAAAAAAGGAATTATATTAAAATAGAAATGGATTATCACTTTAATCAACAAGAGCTTTTACGAAACATAGTTATCAATGAAAGTACCACAATATCACTTTCTAAAAGCTCAACATAATATAACCATTAAAACAATAACAAACATTGATTACACGAATCAAAACCGGGTTTATTGTGAACCAATTCAAAACTGTAGTTTAATTTGTAATAAAAATGAACCTTGGCCTTAGGATTTCAGCCATGACAACAACAACAACAACAACAACAACAGAGACACCAAACCTTTAAACAAATGTACCCATGAAAACCGGAGAAAGAAGAAGAAAACACGTCCTAGATACCCATCCATTGCTAAAGGAATCAAAGAATGCAAAAGCCAAAACCAAATAACATAAGCAATACTCAAAACACCAATGACCCAGAACACAAAAAATGAAAAAAAAAAAAACTGAAATGCTAGAGAACTAAAGACTAAAGTGCAAGAATTGGACTTACCAAATTCGAAATGAGCAATGAAAGAAAAGAAGGAAAACTGGGTAATTATGAGAGAAACAGAGGAATTGCAAAGAGAATGTGAAAGATTGAAGAAGTGGGGGGAGGAAGAAGTGAAAGAAAGGTTGGCTTAAATAGGCGTAAACCGTTGGGGCTCTATGATTTGAAAACTAATTAATTTTTTTTTATTTTAGTAGTTGTAATAAACACGTTTAATTTACATTATTTAAAGATAGGGACTGCTTAGAAGGAACGAGGAAGGTATCAGGAAGGCCACGGAACGTTTCGACTTTCGAACGTTAAAAAAAAGCCGTGTAGGATTCTACTTTTAATTATTTCTTTTGTCCATAAAACTCCCATTTTTTGCTCAAAAATTCTACTACTGGTCGGAATTTTTGCCACCATTATCTATGTATGTATCAGATTATGAGTTGTGGAGAAAAAAGTGATAAGTTTGTGTAAAAATAATAGTAAATAATCATCACAGTTTACCATGTGGATAGTTGTAACAAAAGTCGTAAGATTGCGTGGCTTACTAGAATATACTAGTGTTGCCAGCTACACCATCCTCCAAATTGTGAATTGTCACTAACTCATTGGTCCACATTTTTCTATTCTGGATCTAGACTCGAAGCCTAGACAACAACTACTACTAGACCCGTGGTTCAGATTATTGATTCTGCCTCTAATTTTTCAGTATTCCGGAACTGACCCTGATGGATAGGGACATAGGGTACATTTTGTGGCTACTATAATTGGACATAAGCCAATACATAAGCAGGAAAAAAAAGGACAAAACCAATTTGACATTATCTTTGAAATAAGCGGGAAGGAATAAAAGTATAAAACAAGGTACATGCCTAGTGCAGCACAGTTGCCTAATCAGAGAAGCCAGCTCAAAAATATTACTAAATTAAAGTTAAATAAAAAGTCCACAAAACTTTGTTCCAACTAATTTGGGGGTCATTAAAGTTAAATAAAAGAAATGGTTAATTCATGACTTCGTAGGTTGTAGAAATTAGAGAACATAATTATTTAAATGAGATTTTGAATATTGGATCAATAAGTTAAAGGGCACGACCAATATTTCAACGATTTGTGATTGACGTACAGTAAAAATTGATGTATTATAATTATAAATTATTGTCTATGGCCTTAATAAATTGTGAAAAAAAAATTATTGTATACCTAACATTGTTGATATTGGATAGAGAGTTCTCTTGAGACATTTTGGTTCTTTTAGTGAAAGAGGTACAAATAAGAAATTAAGAGTATAGACACAAAAGTTTGACAAAAAAATAAAAAAACTCACTTATTAATGTGACAGATTATCTAACGGTAGGTAAAAAGATTGTGTCATTGATGAGCTCAAATAATAATATGTGAAAGCTTATCAACTTAACAAGTGTGAAAAAAATTGTCAATTTTTTTTGTGTGCAAAGCATTAAGTTAATGGCTTCCAATTCCATTCCCAACCATCTAGACACTTCTTCTTCTATTAAAAAAAAAAAAAAAAAAAACTAGAAACTTCTGGACACATGTCATTCAGATGGAGATCTAGTATGATATTTTGGTAATTTGAAGTACAAAAATTAGCATCAATGCCCCCAAGGAAAGATACAAATGAGAATGATTGATTCGTGGGAGTTTACCAAACAAAACTGTTTCTAGACAACGAGTTTGGAAACATGTCAACATTTAATTTGCTTTTACAATATTTTGAGTATCAAGTTGATGCCTCATAAAGATCTTTGATCAAGCCAAAGAGTTGTTTAAAATCGTACTACTTAGGAGTTACTGAAGTTCCTACTCTTATCTTCTTTATAAAAAAAGATCCTAATCCTCAAATTTAAAAATCCATCTTTTGGTTTTATGAAACTTAATATGCTGCTAATTAAGTACAAATACGAGGACTTCAAGGAAATAAAAAAAGGTACCAACATGAGTTTTCCTTTTTATGATGAAATAGATCTTTTGGCCTTATGAAACTCTATGCTAATCCAGTATCAATATGAGGTCTTTTGGGAAAAAAAAGGGTAGCATTAGCAATATGCATTTGCCTTTTTTGTGAAAGTGGTTTGTGAGCATTTGATATTACTATTGAAAGTAAAATTTCAATGGGAGAACTTTTAAAATATAATCCGTTAACTAAAAAGAAGTATTATGTCCACAATATTTTTACAATAAATTATAGGTGATAAGGTATTATTGGTTCTAATTTGAATTTATCACTAAAATTATTTTTTCGCTAATTCTATAATAATCAATAATAACCTATCACTTATAATATTTGAAGAGGTTGATAAATTAACAAAATTTTTAAGAACCTTTTAAAACTCTTTAACGAAATTGCCAAAAAAATTGGTAATATCTACTTTCAAGGCTTTTAAAGCATTTTTCTAATTTCGTACTATCAACACATCCTTATACTAATGCAAAGGAAACACCATCCAAGTTCATAATTTTAAGGCAACTCTGACTTCGAGAATCATCATTTACATGCACAAAAATCAATAAATATTTGAAAACGCACGAGGTACATCAAGAGCAAGTAGTTACAAGAGTATATAATTCAATTATCACAAATAAAGTGGAAAATTCAATCTTCATTCCTTCGTAAAGAAAACTAGACAGTATTATTGAATTACAAAAACTCTTCGTATACTAAAAAAGAAAATGGTGGAGAAAGTTGATCTGAACTAATAATATTATACACATTAAAGATCTAATTTTGTTGTGGATTACTTGTACCAATTAAATCAATAGGCGATGTAACATACACAACTATTAATTTCAACTTGAGAAGATGTATATGACCGTATGTAGTTGTCAATGCAGATTGTAAATGATATGTTCCTATTCAACTAACTAAGGTCATATCATGGCATCAAATAAAAAAATCTATATATATATATATATATATATAAACAAGGTCATATCTTTAATTCTTTATATAATATTTTTGCCATTGCTTCCATCAAGTACAACATATATATAATCCAAGACCACTGTTTCCTATGTTGTTATCTTTTATATAATGTGTGTGAATGTGGAGCGTCCATATGTATTTATGCATATGATACACAGCACATATAATTTAAGCCACCAAGAAAGTGAAAAGGACTAACCTAATGCGGACCACGGTCGGTACAACTCGTTTTCTCTATAATTTAATGTGCTTGGATGAAATAATTGGATGCCTAAGACTACATATTAGCAAAACTACAAAAAAAGTAGATGAAAAAAAAGCTGAGAATTGAAAAAAAAAATATTGATGGGGTTGGCTATGTTTATTCATTCTTTCACACTCACTAAATCTTATAATATGGGAAAGATGGTTACGTATTTGAAAAAAAAACATGCAGATAGAGTTGGGGGAGCTAGCTCAGTCTGGGACTTCGAGACCACCATTTCTAACTATTTCTCTCAATTATTTCATAAATCTGGGCTGGCTATGATAATGACTGATCATTATTTTGTCATATAGTTTGAGCTACAATTATTATACAAAATACTGTGATTATTATTGGACCTTGTAGATCAATTAGGTGGGTTTGGTTGACTGGGAAAGCTACAGCAACGGAGATTGTAAATAATGTGATCTGGCTAACAAGTCATTAGAAATTTTGAACCTGAGATAATGCCATATTACAGCAATAATTTATTCAGGTTGGTTTTAAATAATAGGGGTATGATTAGTGTTTAAAGTTGGCCATGGCACCTCTTAGCTTTAAAATTAGGTGCCCTTGGTTATTAAATTCCTGGGATTTTTGGTCCCTTGATTTTTTTTTCCCCTTGTTTTGGAAGTTCACCTATTTTTAGATTGCTGATTTAACAATAATAATTTTTAATCATCACGTACACTTGACGTGATGATTACTCCACATGTATAGGTGCTTGTGGGGTGTAGAGAGACAAGAGCTGAGATTTAAGATATTAGACTAAAGTAGATTTCTATCTAAAATAAAGAAAAATAAAAAAACAATGCTAATCTTTTAAGTGCTTTTTTGTTTCTTTTTGTTTTTGTTTTTTTTTGGAGAAGCAATAATGTTAATCTTAATGCAACTAGCGGCATTATTGAGCTTCTAAATTTTGATATTTGAATATAATTTATTCTGATACTAGATACGCAAAGATTGGTACTATAAGACCAATAAGGCAATCCACAACCATCTGAATTTCAAGATTTTATCGTCCTTTTTTGTTGTTGTTAATATGCTTCAAAAAGTGAAATTATATTATAGATTCAGACATTAACTAAAAAAGTAATAATAATAATAATCTTATTGGAAACCAAATACTCATACTTTATTCAATTTTGAGTAGTTGTGACATTACTATTGCAATAGACAAGATAAGCTACAAGCATTTACCCAAGATTATTTTAAATTTTCATTCTTTGTCTGGCATCTAATTGTAACTCGATATTAGGTAGTTTTGTTCATGAAGTTACTTTTATAACATGAGATGATTGAAATGTTTACAAACATTCTATATATTTATGAAATCATTTGCTGCACATAGGGGTGTCCATGTTTGACTCAACCAGCGAACACGATACGTACCTGACACGGGTTTTTCCGTGTTAGGGTTGGGCCTTAATGGGTTTGGGTCATAAATTGGTCGACCCGAAAGTGACACGATAAGAAACGTGTTATAAGTGGGTCAACTTGCGTAACCCGTAATAGACACGTTTGACGTGCCAATTTATTTGTGTTAACCTGAAATGACTCACTTAACACAACCCATTTAACTCGTATAACAAATAAATATTTATTTTATTTTAGATTTGTCAAATACCTTTTATATCCAACATATATTTTAAATTTAAAAAGAAAAGTGAGTAATTACTAAAACTTATAAGGGGATATAATTGAAAATTGAAACTTTACAAACCCTAGATTTCTAAACCCTACAAACCCTAAATTATTTCTAGATAGATGTTATATTTAATATTATGCAGGTTGAAATAGGTTGTGTTACATTCATATTAACCCAACATGACTCATTTATTAAACGTGTCAAATGGGTTGGGTCAGGTCAACCCGTCTTATTAACAGGTCGGGTTAGGGTTGAAAAATCATGACACGATTATTAAATGGGTCGGGTTAGTGTTGAGCCATTTAGTTGAATACCCTTATCTCAACACGACATGAACCCGACACGCTAACCCGAATTGACATCCCTAGTTGTACGCCTGTACCTAATTCCAAAAAGTCAAAACTCCACAGCAATCCATGGCGGTTCAAGGATTTTTTTTGTAAAGGATCAATAAAAAGATGAGTCTTGTAGTCTATAAGGTTTTCTTATTACAAATTTGTTTATAGTACTAGTAAGAGAATAAAAGATAAATTATTAATCTATTTGACATATTATTTTATAATATAATGAACATATTAATTATTGTTGCAAAGATGAAATTTTGGAAATTATATATTATTTTTAAATATAATAAACATATTAATTATTGTTGTTAAGTGAACTTTAATTA
Source organism: Quercus rubra (assembly GCA_035136125.1). NCBI lineage: Eukaryota > Viridiplantae > Streptophyta > Magnoliopsida > Fagales > Fagaceae > Quercus > Quercus rubra. The sequence goes on from JAXUIC010000557.1 coordinate 22,554, forward strand.
TTATTATTACTTTGAATTCTTTTATCTATTAGTTTGTCTATACTCTTTACAATTCTTTATTTAACAATTTAATTCAACTTTGACAACTAATGTTCTTTGTAATTGTATTAAGTCTTGATTATAAGCCAACTTATTACTTCTTTTTTTCTCTACTATTTCTATGGATCCCATGTGAGTTCATACATATTTTATTTAGTTTTTACATTTTTATCTAGATTACTTTCAGCAAAAAGTTAGGTATATTTTTATTTACAATACTTTTCCCTAGCTATGAGATATATATATATATATATGTATATATATTGCCATGTTGAGGGTTCATTTATACCCCCTGGGCTATGGCTAGCATCACCTCTAACAACAAGCCATATTATTTATAAGGGGAAATCAAATTACATCAATAACTTTGATGCACTTTTACGCTCTGCATGTAATTCACAATTCCTTTGTTCTTTGTGTTTGCAAATGTTATGGTATAAGAAGAACGATCAAGAGTCTTGTAACTCTAGTAGTACTTTATGGTGTATCTAGCAAATATATCTAGGGGGGGGGGGGGGGGGGCATGACCCCCTTGACTTTTCAAAAACCCTTCCTCCCTTTGTTTTTTTGGTTAAAAAAAAAAAACCAATTGAACATAAATTTCAATAATGGCCTCCCCTAGATTTTTAGTAAAAACATATAATGCATTTTTTATTTCCTCCAATTATTCTTATGTCATACATAGCTCATTAAGTTAAAGTGTATTATTTACTCAAAAAAGAAGAAGTTAAAGTGTATTAAATGTATACCATACGTAATTTAATTATATTTTATTTAATTAAATTGATTTATATATTTTTAGACATGTCAAGACCCCTTTTTTCTTATAAAGATGTAAAGACTTATCTGATATAAATATTTTTATTTTTGTAAGAAAATATCATATGTTAAATCAAAATTACAAACATTCCATGTGGAAGGGCAAGATTTAGTCCCTCAGCCCAAAGAGCCTAATACAATAAATTTGTAAAAAAATAGGTTAGAAAATTAGGCTCTAATGAGTCAGACAACAATTATAATTGGCTCAGATAACGAGAAAGCAAAGATAAACTAGTTTAATTCAAAGAAAATCGTCCTCGGCTCAATCCAAGGAGACCGGTTCTTGTATATATCTCTTTTGAATTTGGTTACAAGTCTAATTCTTGTTCTTACACCATGTATAAGCAATAAATAAATATTTTATATATATGTTTGTGTGTGTGTGTGTTATTCTTTGGATTTAATTTAATTTTTTTTATATTTAGGTTGACCCTCCTTGAAAAAATTTCTGACTTTGCCACTATATCTATGCTAGGGTTTGAGAAGAGTTTGGATCTTATAAATCCAATTTAATTATGTGTTTATCCAACAAAATTAAGTGTATGTATCTGTTTTATTTTAATAAATCAACAAAATGCATTGGCATTTCATACACCCATTTTCTGATTTGACATGTGCAACCCTATTAATGGTAAAACAAACAAGCATATTTGAGTTTTTAAAATGTAAATGGAATAGATTTAGAATGGAATGAGGTTGTAACCCATGCAATGCACAAGAAAGTTTAATAAAATATGGTTTTTTCTTATTTTTGTTGTCTAAATGTGAAATTGGATAATTATGGATGCTAATTGCTAATTGAGTTACAAGACTCTTAACAATTTATGATAATTATTATAGTTGGGAGTGAGGGGTTTGAACCCTAAGTATCTTCATTCGATGGTTGGTCATCTTACTCAGGATACTTTGGTTTTTGTAAACTCCTTACAGAGCTTTAGTTTTTCTCATACCTATAGGCAAGGTAATTCTATCGCTGATGCCTTGGCAAAGAAAACTAGATTTGGTTTTTCATTAACTATCTAGATGGAGTCTATTCCTTTTGATATATGTACTCTTGTTTCGGCTGACAAGCATTTTATTGATTAATAAAACTAATCTATACGGATTCTCAAAAAACGGAAGAAGTTATTAATGGACATTTATTATGATTATATTCTATCTCATATCAAAAAAATAATTATGTTTGTATATGAAACTATATATTCTACCATTTAAAGAGATAAAGATTAACTAAAAGATATATATATATATATATATATATATTAAATGTAATAGGATTGTGGCACATGTCTGACATGTAAAATATTTTGAGGGATAAGATTTGATTTTTTTTTCTTCCTGGAAGTAATCCAGTACCATTTCTTTGTAATAAAATAAAATAAAAAACAATTTTTTTTCCCGGAAGTAATTCATTACCATTTCTATATAATAAAAAACAAATTTATATATATATATATATTGGTTGATAAAATCCACAAACCAACCTATTACCATCTCTATTCACACCGTAACAATCTTAAACCCCGACTAAAAAAAGTTTTTTCCTTTTTTTTGGTGAGGGGGGTTGGGTTTGGTGTTTGTTCTTTTATATAATTTTATTCGAAATTGTTTCTTTTATATAATTATGTAGATCTTATACATACATTATGTGCTAATGTGAAACTTATGTAGCATATAAGTATTGCCAAGTTTCCTTTTTACGTAAAGTATGAAGATTAAACAAAGATGAATTAAACATTTAAAAAAAAATTACAGAAAAGGACAACAGCACTAATTTAATTCACTAATCATGGTTAAGAGAAGTATCATCATTAACAACTTTGAAAGTTGGGTTGGTAAACACAATATCAAATATATAGTAGGACCATTTGAGGAAGTGATGCAAACTCAATTCTTCGTAAATTGTAAACAGTTCTCCGTAAATTGTAAACAATTACTTGCATTCCCTTCATATAAACCTACTAGTTTTCCTTATTATTCATAATTAATCACATTAGAATTATTATAAAATTGTGCAATAGGTTTTCTTATGCAAAGTACATGATATGACATAGGGTTTCCACTCATCTAAACCATTCAATTCACTCCGTACCATTATTTATAGCCACTCAAAAAACGTAATTAGTAACAATCAAAAACCCCACAAATGATTGGCAGTATCTCCATCGGTTTGCTTTCCAAACAAGGAGGCCAATAATGCTTGGATTTATAGATTGGCTTTTACTCTCAAAAGCAACAATGGTTCTTTCTCCCAAAAAAAAAAAAAAAAGCAACAATAGTATGTCCAGAATGATTTCCAGGTAGCGCACTTAACCCAATCATCAATCTTAGCCTAATAAAATGAACAATAATGCTAGTATCACACTCACAAACACACATTTTTGTCACACAACTATCTTACATGGCAAATTGTGATTAACTGTTGTTACTATCATATGTACCAATTATTTTTTATCTACCACGTCTGTCACACAAGACAATTGTGACAAAATGTGTGTATTTATGTATAGCATTTTTTTTTTTGATTTGTGTGTATAGCATTATTGTAAAATGGAATCACATCAAAAATTACATATCAAATATGGAGTCAGCAATCCAACAAATTTTAATGTCCTTACAAAGAATGCACCATAATACCATTGATTTTTTTTTTGGGGGGGGGGGGGGGGGGGGGGGGGGGGGGGAGGGGGGGGGGGGGGGTTGTGTTTTAATAGTCTGTAGCATTCACCCTTGATACATGGATGTTGATGAAGTGGAATTTATAATGATGATTAAGAAACTTTTTTTTTTTTTTTTTAATACCAGATTATAACCTTGACATATATTGGATACTTGCTCAGCCCTACAATATTAAGTTGATTAAGTCGAGTACGGATCCCTCATTGTGTTACTTAAAAGATATAATAAATCTAAGGACATAACTTTTATTATACTTGTTGAAGTTATAGATTATGAGTGGCGGACAAATCGCTTTTATATGTTCTCCACTTTTTTCTTTTTTCTTAAAAAAAAACAAAACAAAAAAACAAAAAACTTATAGTTGACCACTTCAATAAATTCTGAAAAAAAAAATATGTGAAAAAAGAAAGAAAATATCAATTGAAGATATGGGAATATGCTAGTACCACACACAAACACACAACATTTTGCCACAATTTTCTTACATGGTAGATTGTGATTAATTATATCATTTTTGCATGGACCAATAATTTTTTCTCTACCCCTCAATATTTTGTCATGTAGGACAATTATGGTAAAATTTGTGTGTTTGTTTATACCATGTATTGAAAAATGGAATCACATCACAATTACTTATCAAATATGGAGTCAGCATCCAACAAATATTAATGACCCTATAGAGAATGCACCATGACACCATTGATCCCTTGATTCTTTCTTTCTTTTTGGGGGGAGGGGGGTGGGGGTGGGGGGGGTGGGGGCGGTGTTAATAATCATTATTAACACAGGAGTTGACGGTAGAGAAACAAAAGTAGGATATAAAAATGTTCCAATTTGGTTAAACAAAAAGAGATTTGTTGTTCCCTTGATAATGGATGTTGATGAACTGCAAGCTACAATTATTATTAAACTTAAATTTTTTTTTAATTTTTATTTATTATTTATAACAGATTACAAAACCTTACATATATTGATACTTTGCTGAACTCCTAGAATATTATGTTAGTTAGGTAAAGTTTTTCCTTCCTCTTCGTATAACAATATAATAAATTTAGAGATATAACTTATATTTCAACTTATTAAAGTGATCGATTATGAATGGTGGACAATTACTTTTACATGTTTTTGTTATTGTTTTTTAACTTACAATTAACCAATTCAATAAATTGTGAATATATATATATATATATATAAAATAAAATAAAATTGTAAGCATGGTATGCTTGTATAACCTAAAAATTATTCAGTCCAGAGTACAGTCCGCCTGCCTCTCATTGAAGCGGACAAAACCTACAAGTGGGAATTGTCTTTATGTAAGAGGAGGACAGAGTTGGGACTCCACCCAATGGGCCTTAAAAAAGAAAAAGAATAAAAAGAGAGATTATTTGCAGAAGATTCATACGGTTAGATTCAATGATCAAAGGACAACTATCTCCATGGCATCTATTAAGACATTTAAACTATAAAATAAAAAAATAAAAAATAAAATCTAGAACTATAAAATTTTTTACAACTTCTTATTATAATTGGGACATGACAGAGTGTGATTGGTGAAAAAAATAGTGAATTTATGTGTAAATAATTATTAACTACTCATAATCAGTCGTGTTAAAGTTGTAAGAAAAAAATTATAAAATAATTTGTAGTACTACAAAAAATCAGCTCTCTCTGCCACGTCCCTTCCTGAAGAATATTTTCGGCCTCCTATGTTCAGTAAAATCTATCTATCATCAAATCATGAAATATATATGGGTAGGTTCTATATTTAAATGCCGCCAGCTACAATTTGGGGTTGAGAGACTACAATTTGTTGTGTTCCGCAGAACAAAATTACAGCTTTAATCCGCTTTAATCCAACAGAGCAATGCTAGAGCTTTAAGGGACACAACCGCACCCACACACTTTGCTTAACATAAAAGACCCACTCTGGACGGTCCAAATCCGAATGAGTGTATTTGCATTCATTCTCATTCAGTCAGTCATTCACCACTTGTTTTGTGAACTTAACGTGGGGTCAAAAAATACATACGGCACACACTTGAATGCAAATTGGGAATTATATCGATCATATTTATGCGTACAGGTGTATAACACAAACCAAGGCCACATATAGGTAGCGTGATTCCCAAGTAACAAAAGCCCCAAAGTGCGTTAACGTTCATCATCCATCGTTAATGACAAATGAAGTAAAGTCAAAAATTAGTCACCACGAAATCCTTACTTTGATAGGGAGTCTACCGCAGCATTCGTCAAAGAGTAAGTCACCATCCAATGTTGTAAACCGGTGGAAGTCACATCCACCAGAGTGTAAGTCAATTCAAATCCCAGTGTTTTGGAATATGTATATATATATATACATATTAAAATAAATATGATAGTAATTTAACTAACATTTACTCCCTAATAATAATAATGATTATGACGTTATTAATTTTTTGTGTAGGCGAGATTAAACTTTCAAATCTCTTATTCGACGATAAGAAACTTTACTAGTTGAATTAATTGGAACCTACAAATGATTTTTGCTTCTTTTAGAAGATCTTTACAAGTTGGTTCAGATACATGTGGCTAATGAAGGAATTTTAACGTCAACAAAATTTAATTTATACAACCATAAGCCTTAT
>JAXUIC010000558.1:0-28691 GCA_035136125.1 Quercus rubra
AGACTAAAGAGGCTTAACATGGAGAAAGTACAATAATGAAGTATAGGTAATTTCTTACTCTTGCAAGTTCTGGCGTTGGTCGTACGCTGCATAGTGCCATGCAAAAACCTCTCTTGAGCATTAATTCCTGGCAGTGTGAGAAAAGAGGGATAAGTTAGCTCAGTGTTAAACCATTGGCAGCTCCACTTGTAGTTCGGGGTGGTCACAGGACCACCCTAATAATCATATATATAAATTTTAAAAATTTATAATTTTATTATTCTTTAAAAAAAATTTATGACCAGCCTAAAATTTTTTAGGCCCAATATAATTAATTTTAGACAAAATTTGGCAACAAACTTTATGTGGACTAAAACTATAACTCTACCTAAATTTTTTTTATTGGATGTGAATTGTGAAAAATTCACTATTGGATTATATTTCTTTTATGCAGTGGTGGCCAGGAACGGACCCACGTTGGCGCAGGGGGGCCATTCCTCTAGGAATGGCAACGGGTCGGGTTCGGATCGGGTTTTTTATATCCGAACCCGACCCGCGGGTCAAGACCCGTAGCCCAGACCCGGTCCATTTACTAAACAGATTTTTTTCCCGGGGCCCGGACCCGTCCCCACCGGGCCCCGCGGGCTCCACGGGCCCCGTTGGGCTGTGGTACTTCATGGCCCATTCTGTGGCCTAATAAAAAAAATATATATATTTGCAATTTCAAGATTTTTTTTAAATCTCCTTCATATTTTTCAATATATTCTGTTACTTTTTCTAGGAGAAAAATTCTTATTTTTTCAATAGTCTCATCCTTCTACTCTTTTTCTTTATTCTTATTATTATTGGAAGAAGATAAGGAAGCATTTTGAGACCCTGTCCGCCTATTCATCATGTGAAGAAGCCATTTCTTACTTTGGAGGAAACCCTTTTTTTTCATTACAATATTTTCCAACATCAAAAGCAAAAACAAGAATTAACATACAAACCCTAGGTCTGAACAATAAGACCCTACAAAATGAAATCAAACAAGCCGATCTATTCAACCAAAATAGCACTAAAACTAGAAATTACAACTTTGATTCTTTGAACAAAAGAAAGATTTACTGCAAAAGCTTGGAGATGAGAAAGTTGCGGCCTTGTGAGGTGGAGGAGGGCCTGGCGAGGTGAGGGAGGAGCAACAATGTCTGCAGGCTGCGGCAAGGTCAAGGAGGCAGCGAGGTGGAGAATGGAGCGGCGTCGGCGAGATATGCAAGGAGCAGCTGCGCCGGCGAAGTGAGGAGTGGCGCCGACGAAGTCAGCATGGGAGGCATAGCAGTGGCGCCGGCGGTCTTGCTCAAGTGAGAATGAGAGTGAGGGTGAGGGAGAGAATGGGAGGCGGCTTGGGAGAGAATGAGAGGGTGAGAGAATAGGTCTGAGGGATTTAGGGGAAAAGTGAGTATTTATAGTTAGGGTTTTTTTTTTTTTTTTTTTTTTTTTTTTTTAATATTATATATACGGGTCGGGTTCGGGTCGGGTATGCCTAATACCCGGACCCGACCCGAACCCGCTTCGGGTTTTTTAATGAAACCAGACCCGACCCTAATGTTAAACGGGTCGGATAAAACCCGACCCATTAGGGTCGGGTTGGGCCGGGTACCCGCGGGTCGGGTTCATTTTGCCATCCCTACATTCCCCCCCTCCTTCCCCCAAAATTAAAAAAAAAAAAAAAAAAAACTAGTATAAAAAAATTAAGATTTGCCCTTAAATATATATATATATATATTTGTCTTTCCTCATCTAAAATATTTAGATATTGACCTACAAGAAAATAAATAAATAAAATTCATGCCCCTTTAACTACAAAAACGAAGTAAAAAAAATAAATATGGACTAACCAAAAATCGTGCACAAAATAAGAAACACTTATTTTGTATGTTATACTTTGTTGATGTGTTTTATAATATGAAATGTTTAAGAAATACTTATTTTGTATGTAATCTTTTGTTGAATATGAAATAGATGTTAGTTTTTATTTTCATAATTTTTTTTTCGGTTTTAAGCTTTGGCCCACCCCCAGGTATGAATCCTGGTTCCGTCCCTAGTGGTGGCTACAGGAATTTTTTTCAAAGTGTTTCTCAACAAGCATAAATTATACAATCTAATAAAAAGAAAATTTTGTATATTGACAACAACAACAATAAAAAAACACGCAAATACATAAAATTAACAATTACCTTCTACATGGTTTTCTTATTAAATATTTGTTCGTAATTCTAGCAAAAGAATAAACGATAAACTATAAGTTCATTTGAAATATTAATAAAATTATTAATTATTGCTGTTTAGTTGTTTCATTAATTTGTTTGTCTTTTATAAACTATAATTTGTTATATTGTTGTTTCATTAATTATAAAATTATTAATTATTGTTTAACCTAACAAAATTTAATTTGTTTGTCTTTTATAATGTATTGTTTCATTATTGTTTGGCCTAACATAATTTAGTTTTTTAATTTGTTTATTAATTGTCTTCTATAATTTGTCATGTGTATAATTAATATGTATAATGTAATAAAAAGTTGAGTGGGCCAATCAAATGATAAACCCAAGTCTTAAATTATGTCCATGTCATAACCCAAACCATAAACCAAGGCCCACCCTTTAATTTAATTTTAATAACTTTTTTTTCCCTTTTCCTATGTTTTCTCCGTCAAGTCATATTTTAACTTATGTGTCATTTTGCTTGAACCTTTTTTCTCTCCTTCACGTGTGCTTTACATCTTATATCTATTCGGTCTCTTCTAGATTTTTCTTTAGATCTACTTTCCTCTTTTCTTTCTTCGTCCTTATTTCTTAGTCACAGCATTTCTTCATCCTCAAGCATTGTTTTACGCCACCACCATGCTTCTTTCAACAAGCATCGTTCATCCCTAATATAACCTCCATGCTCCTCTCTCAAGCCGCCTCTACCCAGCACAACGTCTTCTCACCTCCATTACTGATCTATATCTACTTTGTTTGGATTATAGGTTTATATTTTCATTATTTTTTATGGAAAATCAAGAGTTTTTGTTTTGGCCCAGAATCCCTTTTTGGTTGAGGGTGTTCCTAAATTTTTTTTTTAAGGGTAAACAAATAAAAAAAATTTAATTATTATATTTTTTTTTTCAAGTCAGGGTGTTTCTGGGAACACCTTGGCCTGAATGTGGCGTTGCCACTGTTCTTATATTCTCCATACTTGCAAAATTTCAAGAAGATTAAAGATTAATAGTTATATCATCAATCAAATCTTTAAATTTTGTGTTTTTGTAGTCTAAAATTACATAAAAATTTAAGTTTATAGATCAAATAATAAATAACATCCAATTAACATAAAATTTGACATGTGTCTTAAAAACATAAAATGTGTCTTAAAAACATAAACAATATGGAATTCAACGATTAAATTTTCAAAATATATGACCACGTTAATTTGTTTAGTCTACAACTAAGTTTGTAACCAAACTTTATTTTTAAATTTTGGCCCCTTTAACAATATACTAGGTCCTTACAAACAAAAAGAAAAATTCTAATAAATTTTGTATCTAACTAAATTTTTGAAAGAGATGTAGCTACAACGTTAATAATGAGACTATCATACAAAGATTTCAAAATAAGAAAATTGTTATAAAAAAATTGTCAAATTATATGTGTGTGTGTGTTTTGGTTAATATATAAAATTCCCTTTTAGATAAAATATTATTTTCGTCTCTAAATTTTACAAAATCTTCTATTTTATATCATTGCGTTTATGAATTGAAAGCTGACTTGGTATGTGACTTAGACCAAACCATTTTGTTTTAAAAATTATGGACAGGTGGCATACATTTATTGGCACATGTGAAAAACACATTCCCATTCCACAGGAAGATGAGTGTTTTTTAGTTCTCGTTTGGCAACAAAGAAAATGAAAGAAATTATGTATAGTAAGTTATTTCAGGTTTAGTTGAGTTCTTCCACGGTTCGAAATCCAAAGACTACCCTGTGAAAAGTTTAAGTTTCATGACTTTACCATGTCCTTTCATTTTCCTTTTACTTTTCTAGGCAACCAAACAGAATGTTAAGGATTTCCAGGTTCACAAAAGCTTAATTCTCAATAACAAGGAAGGGCTGAAGGCAGAGAATCAAGCCATATTTTGAAGATTTTCATGCCGGAAACCTTTCAGATTTGCTATATTTAATAAAATAGAGAGTTACAAACCAACGTACAGGAGAGAGAGAGAGAGAGAGAGAGAGAGAGAGAGAGAGAGAGAGTCAAGCTCAAATTGGGGATTTTCAATTCTGAAGTTTAACATTGAAAATCTTCAAAGTAAAAAATGTAATTTAAAATGGCATGTGTGATTTGGTTGAGGACAAAACTCCATCACCAACCCAACTCCTACTCTCTCTCTCTCTCTCTCTCTCTCTCTCTCTCTCTACTGCTTTCAACGTTTCCTCCCCCAGATTTCAAGATGTGTGCTTTTGTGCCTTCAATCTCTACACGAAACCTATATAACCCAAATAGCCATTCACTTGTTTTGATTTTTTTTCTCTCCCTTCTTATTTTTGACATTTTCTTTGATTTCAATAAGAGGGTTTTCTGGGTTAGGGAACAGACTTGGTTAGAGAGAGAGAAAGAGCTTGAACAACTAATGGGTAAAAAGAGACCGTGTGGGTTTTCCACGTGTGCCAATAAATGCATGCCACATATGTCCATAATTTTTCTAAGTCAAAGAGAAATGCTACGTTAGCGTACGTACGTAGGATATAAATTAATGAGCATAAACAAAATGATGCAATTTAAGATGAAAAACAAACTTTTAAAAATTTGGAGACGAGAAACAAACTTTTATGAAAATTTAAAGACAAAAATGATATTTTATCCTTCTCTTTTTATTAAATTTTGGTCAATAATGACAACCTCGAAAATATAGCCGCCACTGGTGTTAACAGGGGCAAAAGAAACCAATGTTGAGAGAATCGGTACCTGAACAAATTTGCCATTGCAATATACGTCAGCTACGTAGCGGTCATATTGATCTTCCCCATAGACAAGGACTCTCAAGCACTTTCCCTGCACAATCTTTGTCAGCTCTTCCTTTGCTTCTTTCCCATATGGCATTTCATTCTCCGGTGCATCTATTCCCCTATTCAGAAGCTATTAACAACTGATGCTATATAAAAAATAAAAAAAAGTAAAAAACTAACAAATAAATAAAAAAGATTAATTGATTGATACTAGGCTAAATGCCTCCCACTATAAAAAATTTCCATTAATTTCAAAATTTTAACTAAAATCTCACAAATTCATTATTAAAGAAATTCTCTATGTGGACATTGTTTGATTTCAATTTTTTTTTGGTTAAAATTTTGAAATTGATGGAAATTATTAACTGTGAGGGATATTATATCAATCACCAATTAATCGTGGGAGACTTATTCGATTTCACAGTTAATGGGGGATTGAATTTAACCCCATATTTTAGGGGACCAAATTGCAATTAACCAAAAAACTAAAAGATTTAGCTACTTGAATCCTACTGTAATTTTACCTTAGTCGAATTGGATACCTTCGAGCTAGGGTTTCCTCATTGTTCTGGTTGAGTATCCTAGTGTAAGAAAACAATAACAGAACTATAATATTGAACCAAAATTGGAATCAAGGCCTATGCCTAGTAGATGACTAACCGATATCCGGACTCTTTAATTTTTTCGTAAATTGCATTTGCTTCTGTATAATTTTCTCAGCACGCTTGTGATCTTTGGACAACTGCTAGTCGTACTCCTATAGGAACACAAGATGACTCCCTTGGGTCTGTTGTACTGACATACACTGTCATCCCATCTCCATCTGCTATAGCTCTTGAATCAACCTAGTTTCATTCCAATAATTCATTATCATAAAGTTTACAGACATAACGTTTTTCACAATTTTTAAAGTGACAAATTGTAATGCTAGACAATATAATAATGATGTCACTATGTCAATGATGGACATGTGTGAAAGTTAATTACAATTTATAACTTGCCATCTCGGTAAGGAGTGAAAAATATTGTATCAATGGTGATTCATTATATCAAATCCAATTCTATGACTTGATTATGGTCACATACATTGAGTCTGAAAAGAGTGTGGTTCTTACAGGAAATGTCTGAAATTCATACTGTACTCCTTCAGGCAATGATGTTGGGGCCCCAGCAGTAAGTTGGTCAAGGGTATGCGGAAGAGGAAGACCATAGAAGGCCAATAAACCCTACAAAATAGGCAATTTGAGAATGTTTGTTACTTTCTTCCATTACAGTTCTATGCGTTATGCAACTAGTTATACATATATGTCGTGACAGGATCTTTTATAGTACCTCAACATCTGCCTTTTGGTGTCTCTTCAGAGTCTCAATGACAAGCCTAGCAGCTTCTTCAGGTGTTTTTGGAGGGGGTTTTGCTGCTCTCCATGCCTCTAATAGTTTTCTGTACCTTCATATATTGTCAAAATGTAACCTTTTTAGACAAAATGCTATGCTATAGAGCCTACTCATCACTCTCTTTTTTCCAATTTCTTGCTAAATATCTAATAATTTTACTCTATAAAAAGAAAATTGTTGAGATAAATTGCATGCTAATTAATTACCAATTAGCTTGAGCCTTCTTAGACGAGACAACAGCTTGCTGAGTCCTTCCGGGACCTTAAAACATTAATCAAAGCATTAACAGGATGGATATTTATATATATAACGTACACAAAGATACTTAATTAGCTCAAAATTTTAGCTTCATAATTACTTTAATCACTTGATTCAATTTTAGCTTCATAATTACTTTGATCACTTAATTCAAAAACATTTGGGTTACTATTTCAATTTTCAAAGAAATTGAAACCAGAAGAGAACATATGTACCTGGGAGGTGATCTCGAAGTGAAAGAGATCATGAGCTAGAGCAGTAACACCAACGTTGACAGCCGACACACCATGATATCCTTGTGATTCCAAGTCCTCATCTTTTGTGGGCTTGCACCATTGCCCACATAAGAACCTTAAGACGTTTCCCATTTTGGAATTTCAGAGAGAAGCTGATCCACACACAGTCACACAGAGAAGCTGAAGATGATGAAGTACTTTTAAAGTTTAAAGGAAGACTTTTTTTTTTTTTTTTTTTTTGGTGGTTAACAAAGACTTAAAAAGAAAGAGGTTTTTGGCTCGTGGTTTTCGCTAGGAATCTTTGGTTTAACAAATAGGGAAAAAGGGGTAGGCAAACCATCGAAAATGGAATCATAGTGACACGTGGCGCGTTCTGATCTGTCATAGTTTCTTCTTCTTTTTTCTTTTTTCTTTTTTTTTTTGAGGCAGTAACTTTTTACTATGAAGATCCATCGTCTATCTGTGTAATTTTTTTTTTCTAAGGCAGCAACTTTTTACGATGAAGATCCATCGTCGATCTGTGTAAACTTTGTTGAGGTTTGGTCGTACAATCAAATTTATTGTTCTAACAGTGTTACTGTACCTTTTAAGATGTGCGGGCCTAGGAAAATTATTAGGTGCACTAAGCTCTAAACTTTTTTTGTTTTTCCTAGTGGGTTTGAAAGAATTATTTTAAGGGTTGGGTTCAAAAGTCCTGTGGTGGGACCTTTTTTTTTTTTTTTCTTTGGTGGGACTTCCTTTTTGATGTGAGAGAGAAAATGACTCCATCAAATGTGCTTTTATCAAGGTTACGCTAACAGATAATTATTATTAGCCGTTGCGTGCTAGAGCCAAGGACAAGCTTCCTTGCTCTAGAGTTTGGAAAGCAATTCAAAAGGGTAGTGAGGTTTTCCATAAAGACGTTCGGTGGATTCCGGGGCAAGATAGTAGCTTGAGCATATGGCATGACAAATGGTTTGCAAAGGCCCCGTTAAGAGCTTTAATCCAAGGTCCTCTCCTTGAAGAAGAAGAGAGGCTCCAAGTTAAAGAGGTTTTTGGTCCTCATGGATGGGATTGGTCAAAAAATTTGGTCCAAGTTTGAGGGCGGAGTTAGAAATTTTGGTTTGAGGGGGCCAAGTTGTGATGTTAGTATATTATTTAAAACAAACCTCTACACACATATAAATTAATTTACTAAGAGAATTTATCATTTTCTAAATTTTAATGAGTATACATAAGTCATATATTTCTTAGACATTTACAAAAATTTATTAGACATTTCTAAATTTATCATTTTCTTTTATTAGACATTTACAAAAATTTATCATTTTTTACAGTTTAATTTGTTAAACCTCTTAAATTATATAATTTTAATATAATTTCTCTTTCTTTTAAGAGCACCATTGAAATGACTCAAAATTTGGAAGGGTCAACTTCAATTTATACATGTTACATTCTTTAAAATGTAAATAATATAAATACTATAAAATAATTTTTTAAAATCCCCCCCACCCATGTGTGTGGCTCCGCCACTGCCAAGTTTCAAATGATATTATTATGGAAATTAATGCCACGCCTTACACTTTGGGGGCTTCTATTGAGGAAGATAGGTTGATTTGGAACGGTGATAAGCACGAGGATTTTGAACTTAAATCAACCAATTCTTTAGCCACTAGATGCAGCGAGGAGGAAGAGGAGTTCATGGGGTTTTGGGTTTGGAAGGTGGATACTTTACCATGTATTAAATCTTTCATGTGGCAATGCTTGCATAATAGCATTGGTGTGGGAGATTGCCTTGTTAAAAGGCACCTTAATGAGGTGGATGGGTGCCCCATTTGTCTAAGGGAAGTTGAGACCATTATTCATAGGCTTAGGGACTGTGAGATGGAAAAAACAACTTGGACCAACCTGGGGGTTCGGCCAAACAACAGGTTTTTTGAGGATAACCTCCACATTTGGTTTGAGAAGAATTGCAAAGTTAATGAGTGTAGAGTGCCCAATCAGCCCCCATGGAGAATTCTATTTCCTTTTGTCATTTGGTTGTTGTGGAAACAAAGGAATAATGTTGTGTTTAGAGGCCAAAACTTTCGGCCTGGTGTTCACAGCGAGGCTGTGTTCCAAGCGCTTGAGTTTTTGCATTATAGTTGAGCTTTGGGCTCTCCGCGATGGCCTCAACCTCTGTCATAACATGCATCTTCAAGCTATTGATATTCAAATAGATGCCAAATGAAATTATGGGAGATCCTTCTTATTCTAACCGGATTGTTATGCCTATTATTGATGATTGTAGACAGTTGATATCCCAATTTGGCCAAGTCTGGATTGGGCATTGCTATCGTGAGGCTAATTTTTGTGCTGATTTCTTAGCTAGGAAAGGGGCACTACATGATTGTTGCCTATGTGTGTATCAGGAGCATCCTGTGGACCTGCTAGACTTAATTAGTGTGGACAAGGAGGGTGTTTTTTGTAACAGGGCTGTTCCTGCTATTGTGAGTAGCCTTTAGCTTCTTTTAATGAAATTTCCAGATTACCCAAAAAAAAAATTGTTATTAGCTATTTTATGCTTTTGCCATATTTGCTTTTGTATGTACTTATTTTGGGTCTTGTTATAAGCATTGTTTTTCTCATGTTATTTTCAAGATGCTTTTGCTTTAGGACGTTAATGAAATTGGATTTAATAAAAAAAATCAATGTCATAATCTTTAAATATATTAGTCCCAAACCTGCGCAATATGTTGAAAATTTTGACTTTTTACCTTTTTGTTAAGTGAAAATGAAAATAGTAGATGAGACTTATAAGTGTTAGTCTCAAATTCTTCTTAAAACGGTATGATTATTTTTTAACAAAGTATAGTTGATACAATATATTAGAGTTTCTAAATTAAGCTATTTATATTTGTTAGTTGAAAGTGTTTTAAATTTAGTACATTTTTTTTCAAGGAAACTTATTACATTCTACATTCAATTATTATATAAGGTGAGATATTTTGTAAATAATGGTCGGAATTTGTTTCTAGAGCTCCTTACAAATGGTTTATCCTCTATACATCTTAAATGACCTAAAGAGGAAGTAGATATAAGTAAATGGTTTATAAGTTTTGAATGACCTAAAGAGGAAGTAGATATAGTAAATCCATCACTTATATTGCAAAAAAAAAAAAAAAAAAAATACTTTAATAAGAAAAATGTAATTTTATCAAGAACTTACCAATATCACAATGAGAATGTAACATAATTGTTAATGAAGTAACTCCTCTTTCTACACAAACCTCTCCTCCCAAAACATTATCGAAGTGGTCCGAAATCCGAATGGATTGAAGTAGACCAAAATGGACATAATGAATTGAATGGATGGAAGTGGACCGAAGTTAACTAAAATGGACTGAAGTGGACAAGAATGGACAAAATAAACCTAATGACTTAAGTGGACTGAGATGGACTGAAAAGGACCAAATAGATTTAAGTGGACCACAGTGGATCGAGTGGACGGAAATGGACTGAAAGAACCGAAGTTGACCAAAATGGACTAAAGTGGACCAAAATGCTACTCTTGGAAAAAAAAAAAAAAAAACTTTAATTATATATATTTTATTTATAGAAATATGGTATTAGGATTTTTTTTCACTTGCTTCTTCGAATAGATGCGTATTGGTTTTATTTAGGTTACAATGCAAGTGACTCAAATACAGATGAATCAAAGGGTAAATCAAAATAAGGTCAGGTGTGATTTGCTGTTGAATTTGCCAATAAAAAATTGAGTTCTATGTCTAGCATTCCTCTTTGTTCATTGAAAACAGATTATTTCTGAACTCTAGTTTCATTATGTTTAACGCTTAGTTATTAGTTATTACCCAACTTCAAGTTGTTTATACAGTTGTGATTATCTATTACATGAGAGAGCTGCATTCATTTTTCTCACCTCTTTAATTGACGTCCTTAAATATTTTGCCCTCTTCATGTATCTCTGGATATTTTGTTCTGCTATATCTATTGTTTCTTTTTATGCAAGGGCCAACTTCAACTCTTCAAGCTGTTAAACTTTATATTCATTATCAAACAGTATTATTGCTACTCTATAATCTTGTTAAACTCCTGCATGATCCTTGTGCTTTTAATATATATATATATATAGTGATACTAAGCTTATTATGACTTTTATTTGCACAAAACTTCCATTTGGGCTATTAAAAAAAAATCTTTAAGAAACATAAAGGCTGGACTTTTTCTTTGCTCATAATAATGACAAGAGAAATGAACAAGATTGCAAAGCATGCTGCAATTTAGATAAAAGCCACTTATATCTAAAGGAAAGCATATCCAGCAACATATTGCATTACTAATTGAGGGACAATATTTGGGACTTGGGAGGACAATTGGGGGTTCTAGTCTCTAAAGGTTGGCTTTTCAATTCTACATCCATTTTGCTTAATATCAGGGAAATGAAAAGGAAGGAATTATAAATGATCGATTGTGCCCTATTATTATGTAATATATATACCTCGTCTTCTGCAGTGAATTCATGGGTTGTGATGAGTTCCAACTCTAACTGTGTTTCAATGACAATCTACAGGATGGATTTGTTGTTGTTTTGTTCTCTTTCTTTCTCTCTATTTTAGTTTCACCAGTTCTCTTCTGTGTTTACTTTCTCTAGTTACATTGCATCCATGTGTTGTACTTATACCAAGAGTTAAAGGTTGAGTAGATTTTTCTTTCCTTTTTCTTTTTACAAAAATTTCTGTTCTCATCACTCATGGCATATTTTGTTGCGATGTTACATTTGATGAGGCTGTAATTGCTAGGCTTGTTCTTTCTTTTGTTGATTCCAAATGTGTCACTTGGTTTTTGAGTCGTAATTATGAATAATCTTTCTTGCACTGTATAGATTTGCATTGGATTCAAGACTGTGCAGTATACTAGCATACATACTCTCTTTTGCACAATGAAATTTTGTTTTATTTTGATCATGTAATATAACTTACAAGTTACAATGTGCCTCTCACTTGGGTGTTTGATTCAAATATAAGTTACAACAACCTTTACTAAGATTAAGTAAATAATGTTACAAATGATTGGTACATAAAAATGAGGACAGATGCTTTTTGTATCAGTGTCAAGTTGCTACCAACCCCTGGTCTTGGAAATACGTCCTGATTATATGACATTGCTTTTGCCTTCTTGCCTCATTTGGTTTAAAGTAGTCACCCACGTGAAGTATCTTTGCATTGGAGATAAATAAACACCCTTCCTTTCACATGTGAATCCTACTTGATTGCAAAGTTCATACATTGACAGAGGGAGGATGCATTTGTCCGATTGCATAAGATAATTATTGGTCACAAGGTCACTCTTTACTTCCTGTTTGGAAAATGTCATCTACCTTTGCGTTTGTCCTTTCTCCATTCCCATGGCTTCTCAGGATTTGATGAAGCCCACAGGCCAACTCGCTTAGCTTGAGCCTCTTTTTCCCACTGGTACATAATTCATAAACAAAGAAATTACAATGCTTGTGGATAGGTTTACGTGTTCTGGAAAACTCACTCTCACAGTGTTAGAGAGAGACTGCTTAACATGGAGAAAGCACAAGACTGAAGAAGAGAAATTTCTTACTGTTGCAAGTTCTGGGCGTTGGTCATAGGCTGTGTAGTGCCATGCAAACCCTTTCTTGAGCATTAATTCCTGGCAGTATGAGAAAAGAGAAATAAGTTAGCTCAGTGTTAACAGGTCCAAAAAAAACCAATATTGTGAGAATTAGTACCTGAACAAATTTGCCATTGCAATATATGTCACCTACGCAGCGGCCATAACGATCTTCCCCATAAAAAAGGACTCTCAAACACTTTCCCTGCACAATCTTTGTCAGCTCCTCCTTTGCTTCTTTCCCGTATGGCATTGAACTCTCTGGTGCATCTATTCCCCTGTTCAGAAACTAACAACTCCTAAGGTTGAAAAAATAATAGTAACAATAATAATAATTGCACTTTATCCTTTAAGGTTATTTTCAATTCCCCACTAAACTAGAATCATACAATCAACCCTCTAATTCATTGATAGTAGGCAAAATTCCTCCTGCTGTAAAAAATTTTCATCAATTTCAAAATTTTAACGAAAATTTCACGAAGTCATAATGGGACAAATCCTCTACATAGACATTACTTGATTTCAATTTTTTTGTTATTTACAATATTGAAATTGATCGAAATTGTTAATGGCAGGGGATATTTTTCCAGCCACCAATCAATTAGTGGAGACTTGCTTGATTTCATAGTTTAGTGGGGGATTGAATTTGACTGCATAATTTTAGGGGGACAAATTGCAAATAACCAAAAAAATAAAAGATTTAGTTACTTGAATCCTATGAGCCAGATTATTTTACCTTAGTCGAATTCGATACTTTCGAGCGAGGATTTCCTCATTGTTCTGAAAATTGAGTACCCTAAAGGAAGAAAACAAATAAAAATATATATAATATTGAATCAAAACTAGAATCAAGGCCTAGTTGAAGACCAACCGATATCCAGAATCAATGATTTTTTTGTGAATTGCATCTGCTTTTGTATAATTTTTCTCAGCACGTGCTTGTGATCTTTGGACAGCTGCTACTTGTACTTCTCTAGGAACACAAGATGACTCCCTTGGGTCTGTTGTACTGACATACACTGTCACTGTATCTCCATCAGCCACAGCTTTTGCATCAACCTAGTTTCATTCTAACGATTCATTAACAATAAGTTTATAGACAAAACGTTTTTCATAAATTTTTTCACAACAGCTGAGGTGGCAAGTTGGTGATGGTAGATAATAAAATGATGTCTATGATGGACACGTGAAAATCAATAACAACTTGCCACTTCAGTAGGGAAAAATTGTTATCTCTATAGTTATTCATCATATCAAACCCAGCTCTTTGACTGAATTATGTTAACATACATTGAGTCTAAAAAGAATGGAGTTCTTACTGGCAATGTCTGAAATTCATACTTTACTCCTGCAGGCAATGATGTTGGGGCCCCAGCAGTAAGTTTGACTAGGGTATGAGGAAGAGGGAGACCATAGAAGGCCAACAAACCCTACAAAATAGGCAATTAGAGAATGTTTGTAATTTTCTTCCATTATTATTCTATGCATTATGCAACAAATTCTACATATATGTTGTGACAGATCTTTTATTGTACCTCAACATCTGCTTTTTGGTGTCTCTTCAGAGTCTCAATGACAAGCCTAGAAGCTTCTTCAGGTGTTTTTGGAGGGGGTTTAGCTGCTCTCCATGCCTCTAATATTTTTCTGTACCTTCATATATTGTCAAAATGTAACCTTTTTAGACAAAAAGCAATGCCATAGAGCCTATTCATCACTCTCTTTTTTCCAATTTCTTGCTAAATATCTAATAATTTTACTCTATAAAAGAAAATTGTTGAGATAGATTGCATGCTAATTAATTACCAATTAGCTTGAGCCTTCTTAGACGAGACAACATGCTTGCTGAGTCCTTCCGGGACCTAAAAACAATTATAAGAAAATTTTAGATTAACAGGATGAATATACTAAACCAACACAAAGATACTTAATTAGCTCAAAATTTAGCTTCATAATTACTTGAAGAAATCAGTCCCAAAATATTGATCATCACTTAATTCAACATTGGGGTCACTATTTTAATTTTCAACACCCAAAGTGTTGCTTCCTCTCCCAGAGCAGCCACTCTCTCATGGCATTAGAGAGAATGGGGTGCAAAAACATGTTTTTGGGGGGCTTGAAATAACATTTGCCTTGACCATTTCCAGAAATTCCACTCAAAATAAAAAAGACTAACATAATGTTAATGTGTCTGTAACATTGTCTAATTCTTCCAGTTCAGGAGAATCTAGGTTCGAACTCTTCTGACTAGTTGTAAGAAAAGTAAAAGACAACAAAGAAATTAAACCAGATTAAGACATAAAAAAAATAATAATAAAACCTGGGAGGTGATCTCAAAGTGAAAGAGATCATGGGCTAGAGCAGAAACACCAACGGTGGCAGCCGACACACCATGATGTCCAAGTGATTCAGAGTCCCCAGCTGTTGTGGGCTTACAACATTGTCCATATAAGAACCTTAAGGCGTTTCCCATTTTGGAATTTCCTCAATTTTCTGAGCCACACAGACTCACAGAGAGAAGATAATGATGAATTATGATGAAGCAAAGGAAGACCTTTTTTGTTAACAAGTATTAAAAGAAAGAGGTTTTTGGGTCGTGATTTTCGCAGGGAATCTTTGGATTATTAACAAGAGGGGAAGGCAAACGAAACGAATGAGGAATCAGATTGAGACGTGGTGAGTTCTGATTTGACATGGGTTTTTACTTTTTACGATGAAGATCTGTTTCTGTAAGCGCCCGTCGGGTTTAAATCATTAGTCAACGGTGTTGCCGTACCTTTTAAGTTGAGTAACGAACACTTTTACTAGCTTTGCTTGTCCCACGCTCGATACAAGAGCGTGAATACTAACCCCCCCTTTTTTAACATGCCCACATGCGGATTTAGAAAAATGATTAGGACCATCCATTAAGTCCTAAACCACTTTTAGTGTCTCCGCTCACTCTTAAAAGATATTATGTTTTTTGAGTTAAGTTGTGATGTGTTTTTGTGTTAAAATCACTTTCCTTCTAGCTTGTGTGTGTTTATTTATAAAATAAAAAACAATATTTTCATAACAATTTATAAATAGTAAGTTGTTATTAGTTATAATTTAAACTTACCACTGAACTTTTTTTTTTTTTTTACCTCCAATAAAAACTTGTAAAAATTGTTATTTATAATTATTGTTAAAATATTATAGATATAACATTTCTCTTTTTTATTTAGTAGTTTGAAAAAAAGATTGAAACGGATGGTAGAGTTGGATCTTAGGAGTCATTCTTAGGTGTGAGACACTGAGAGTGAGAGAGAATAGACACCATCCAATCAATATGATAATTTATGTTTTTTGTTTAGGGTATATTTTAAATAAATTAGGATAGATGTTAATTAATCAATATGATAATCTATGATATTGTTTAGTGTATAATTTAGCTGAATTAGGAGAGTGTTAATTAAGTTATTTATGTCCTTACTAAATCTATTGTTGTAGTATATAGGTATTTTGGCTTATATAATAACTAATAAGCAATCTCTTAGCCTCATTCTCTTGGCGTTTTTTAAGTAATTAAAGAGAATGCTACTATTTTTTATTAATTAATGAAATTAATTTTTCTCAATTGATTGATGTTTTGGTCTAATGATAAAGATCTTTAATCAAGAACAAACGTCATAAATTCAAACTCTCTAAAAAAAAGTTTTCTCAAAAATCAACATGATAATATATATATATATATGTAAGGACCAAATTTGACTTGAATCCAGAATAGGGATGGATCTAAGTCCAAATAACCCAAACAATAAAATTTATAGAGTGTGGGAGAGAAAGCTAGTCTGAATCTTGAGCCTAAGATATTGGATTTTAGTGTAAAGCAACTAAAGCTATGAGCGTAGTTTTTAGCCATGAGTCTCTTCAGACATGCCCTAATGATCTTTTTTGGTCCGATCCTTTTTCTTCTTCTTTCTTCGTCTTATATACTATGGTTTTTTTACCTTTTCATCATCCACGTGTGGACTTGGCGTTCAAAGTTCTTTTTCGCCATCCCTCTTGCCCTCTCTTGAATCTTCCATTCATAACTAGAAGGCTGCCCGCCCACTGTTCAGGTATCACCTCCACATTAATGCGGCCAGAAGGTTAGTTGGGAGGCATTTAATGCGGAGGTGACAGTACCTTTAGATATTTGTTATTTCTTACTATTATCCTTTATTTTATATTTCCCCCTTTACTTTGTTATAAGGTTCGTCCCAAGCGTTGCTCTAAGTGATTAATGAGTTCACCAGATACCTCGGACAAAAGTCCCGAGGTGACCATCATCCTCGGACACGGCCCAATTCCTCACAAGCATGCTTCACCTCTCCTCGGAGGGTAATTTTGTCCATTCATTTGCCGGCTGTCCTCGGATATTCGTTTGCCCTCACACTGGATATTGGGCCGGGCCCTTTCTTGCTCCATTTGTACGAATGAGGATAGTATTGGGCCTGGCCTCCTCCCATACAGTTTGAACACAGGGCAAAATTGGCCCACACAATATATATATATTCAACATAAATATTGTATGGATTTAAGTGTATACTAGTTTTGAAAAAAGAAAAAAAATTATGCCTTGCTTGCTTTCTAACTCTTGACTATTTGTTGTTGGATTAGGATTATTTCTAGTTTTCTTTTTTCTTTTTTCTTTTTTGGGACAAAATTTAGTTATAAAATTGGTACAATTTTACTCAATATTTTTTTATTGGAGGTAAATTTTAACAAATCCACAATTAGATTACATTTTCTTCTTATATCCTCCATACTTATAAAATTTATAGAAAATTAAAGATCAATAGCTATGTCATCAATAAATTTTTTAAATTCCAAGTTTTTAAAGTTTAAAATTATACATAAAATATAATCTTATAAATTATATACTAAATAATATCTGATTGTCATAAAATTTGACATGTATATTAAGAGCGTAAAGAACATGTAATCCAATGATTAGATTTTCGAAATATGTAGTAATGTTAATGATATTGAGTAAGATTGTAGGCTTGTAACCAGGGACGGAACCAGGATTCATATCTAGGGGGGGCCAAAGCTTAAAACAGAAAAAAAAATTTATGAAAATAAAAACTAACATTTATTTCATATTCAACAAAATAATACATACAAAATAAGTATTTCTTAAACATTTCATATTATAAAACACATCAACAAAGTATAAAATACAAAATAAGTGTTTTTTATTTTGTGTGCAATTTTTGTTTAGTCCATATTTATTTTTTTATTTCATTTTTGTAGTTAAAGGGGCATGAATTTTATTTATTTATTTTCTTGTAGGTCAATATCTAAATATTTTAGAGGAGGAGAGAAATATATATATATATATATATATATTTAAGGGCAAATCTTAATTTTTTTTATACTAGTTTTTTTGGGGGGGGGGGGCAATGGCCCCCCTTTGCCCTGGGGTAGGTCCGCCCCTGCTTGTAGACTTAAGTTACAACCAATTTTGTAACTAAATTTTGACCTATTTTTTAAAATAGAGGACATTTACAATATAAAAATATTCTCATGAATATCAAAACACGTGGTTGTATAGGGTGTTAACTTCTTCTTCTTCTTCTTCTTCTTTTTATACAAGATAGAAATTCTATTCTAACCTAATTTAAGTGTATATGTGTGTGAAGCTCCCTTCTAAAAACTTGAACCACAGCTCTTGCTCCCCACACCCTACAAGCACTTATACTTGTGAAGTAACCATCGCACCAAGGGTGTGCAGTGGTATATAGGGTTTAAACTGTTAAGTTATTTACAATGAGATATAATTCTTTATTGGGTGGGGTCAGCTAGGATTTTAAATGTTTGACACAATAATTTTTTAGATCTATGAAAGATTATATCTTCATTACAAATTAAAATTTTCCTATTTCAAAATTTTTTTTTTTTTTAAAAAAAAATCTAATATGAGAGAGACATATGAAATCCCAATCTCCGTTGCAAAGGAGTCAAAATTACGGGTTGCATCAATTTGATATAATATGATATGCAATTGATTTGAGATCCACACATGGAGTCTTTAAAAGAATGAAATTATAAAAATACAAATATTGCCTTTTGAAGATACTTTGATATACTTTAACTAATTTAAATTTGTAATATATTATTACATATTAATTTATTCCATCATGACACAATTGATCATTTGAGCTATTTAAGGCTGTAAATCATATAGTAAGCAACCTATATGAATAGATAAGAGTTAGGTTAGGGAGGGTAACATATTTCGTAATCTTTCAACAACTTGTCAATTCAGGGAACAACCTATCACTCTTTGATCTATCAACAACAACCTATCATTTTAGTAAATTGAAAAAAAAAAAAAAAAAAAGAGTTCATGAAATATATATATTTTGCTAAGTAAGTACTGTACGAAATAAATTGTGTTCATAGATTTACTCTTATGGGTAAAATCTGTTGGGCATTGCTAGTAATTAAATTATAGTCACATTTCTGCAAGCCCAAGGGTGTCCATGGACTACCTAATATGTATAACTCTATATTTATAGGTCCCCGCCCCCATTGGTAAATCATGGTCTGCAACTCAACTTTCTCGATCTGGGCCCATTGCGTAGGGCCTGTAGTTACAATGGGCTTAAATCCACTGGTCCCAGACCTAAAGTACTGGCTGCAAAATTGCAATTTGGGCCAAACTCTCAATGCTTTCTTAGGCTTCCCAATTACCATTTTAAGTAGAACATATTCACATAATATTCTTCCTGAACCCATTAAGAAAAAGCCTGAAAGGCTGAGACAAAAAAGGGTTTTGCTTTTAGACTTTCAGCAAAAACATTGAACGGCGTTTGTGGTGACACCTATGGCTCTCTTTTTCAGTTTTTCTCCACTAACTTCTGCTTTCATTTTTCTCATCATACATCTTCCATTTCCTCCTTAAAGATCCGTGTGAACTCAATATTCAACACTTAAATCTGGGGTCCTCAAAATGAGCTGTAGGCATAAATTTTTTTTGGCACCATTGTCCCAACCAAACCCAGCAGTGTAATGATTTTTTTGCCAACCTTATGTGTGGAGGCTAGTCCCTCGAAAGTCAACATAGATAGGAATAAAGTGTGCTTTATCAAAGTGAAAATTCCCATCAATCACGTAAGAATCCAATACTCCATTCTCCACTTTATATTTTATATGTTTGGGTTTTACTGAGCCAAAAATTTAAAGGCCATTCCTCTCCTCCTTTGGCTTCTTTTCTCCAAGCTACTAAAAGGATCATTGAAATACATAGAGACATCACCAAAATTCCACATACTCTTCAATCACAATGGGCAATGTAAGTGGCTTAACCGATCAAGACTCTTTTGTATAGGAACACTCATTTTCTAATTTTATTTCAATTGCATTTTTTGCATTCAAGAGGTGATGGTTTCTCTTTTTACACATTAGGTGGTGGAATTGAAGGTGGGTTTGCACTGTGAAGATTGCATTAAGAAAATCTTAAAGGCCATCAAGAAGATGCAAGGTATTAATTTCTCTTAATTAAGTAGCACCTTTCTTATAATAATATGCTATTCTTTTAATAAACTTTTAATTTCTTTGATACTTGTTGGATCTTCTTGGCCAACAGATATTGAAACCTATAATGTGGATACGCAGCTCAACAAGGTCATAGTGACAGGTAACATTACCAATGAAGAAGTCATCCGAGTTCTTCAGAAAATTGGCAAATCGGCAAGCACTTGGGAGGGGGAGGAGATAAATTGTTGAATCTACAATTTAATTTCGCACCTCATCAAGATTGCACTAGGAATTGCAAGTTGTAGCCTACAAGATATTTTGATGGAAGAACGGAGAAAAAAAAAAAGTCACAAGGAGAGAATTGGTACGTTTATTTCTTATAAAATGGCTTTTTTATTTTCTCTAGTGTAAAATGAAGTAAACATTAGTCAAATAAAATGACTAATATTGTAAAAGAGCATAAGTTAAACATCAATAATTATTAACTTCCCACTTTGCTCTACTTGTATTTTTGAGGCTATAGTCTCTTTTTTTTTTTTTCTTTTTTTTTTTCTTTTTCTTTTTTTTTCACATAGTAAATTTCCGATATACAAGTTAATTAGTATATGATAATTCTTGCCTTATCAATTTAAGGGTAAAAAACTAAAAACCTTAAACTTTGATTCCAGTGTTTGTTCGAGTTTTATTGACTATTGAGCTTAAGAAATAAACGAAGCAAAAGTATATTTAACACCTAAAAAAAGGGTTTAATTTAAAGTTGTACATAATCTAAAAATGTTGAATCAAACGAGCCCACCATTGTTAACCAATTAACATGTTGGAGATATTTGTAACTTACAATTAGAGATGGTTATCAAATCAAGTAGTAATAACAAAAGGGTACAAAATGCAAAGTTTGCACGAAATCAAACACAGGATTTATGTACAAAACTATGCAAGTAAAAAGAACTACAGCAAATACAAGGTGGGAAACACCAACACATGATCTTCCTTAAACTCGCTGAATCGGAAATCTGATCCAGTTTACCTCGGCTGCTGAATCATCCGTGGGCTCACTTTAACATTAACAATCTTCGGGGCTTTTTCTATATACCTCGCACTTTAGCTACAGCTCGCGCTTTCGGCCATTTCAATGTCCCTATTGAAACCAAATCCTTGTAAAAATTTCTCTCTTCTTCCTCATCTGCCCAAAAAATTGATTAAAAAAAAAAAAAGAGAGAGTCAGTGATTCAACTCAATATTTTGGTTAAACTACATATCTGATAATCACTTTTGTTTTGAAATCCTTCTATAGTTATTACGTGTATGCTAAAATGTTTCAAAAATATCTTTTACATGGATGGAAAATTTTTTGAAGTCGATCTCAGGTTTTAATCATATGAAGCTTCTGGCATGAATTCTGATTTTCAACTAAGTATTTTCCATCTATCATCGGACTATAAGTATAAGACCTGTGGTAAAATTAATATTAAAAAAAAAAAAAAAAAAAAAGACTACAAGATCTTTTTAAAACCATTTTTTAAAGTTAAGAATTAAAACGAGTATTTTTAAAAATATAAATACAATTTTGAAACATAGATCAAAAGGTTGAGAATTAAGTATACCATTCAAACATGTGTTTAAAATTGAAAACAAATCGGGTGAAGCTTTACCCTACAACTTAACCTAAAAATTATTCATAAACATATTAATATGATTGGTTGCAACCAAAAAAAAAGATAACAAATAAACCAATGTTTAAAAATCGTCACGTAAATTTGTAAGAGTTTTTATGTATAAAATTTATAATATCCTAAACAACAAACAAAAAAGATTGAATGAAAACTTTGTCAAAATGAACTCACTCTTTCAACTTACGTTGATCAACGTAGTAATCGTCGAAGAGAGCATCGATGTCGTCTGGGAGGACAGGGTCGTGAATATCAGGAAAGAAGGGGTCATTTGGGGATCTTGGAAGCGTTCTTGGAGCCAGTATTCGCGGAACCAAGGTGAGGATTGGACCAGTTCCCACCATTCATCGGAGAAGTCCTCCACCGTCCGATAAGCCAACGGTACGAACAACGGAGCGTTGGGATTCAAAGTTGAAGACGATGTTCTCTGAGAAATTACTTCCATTGCCACTTCTCTCCAATCTGCAAAAGTAAAACTCACTCTCTGTATGTGTGTGTGTGGGGTTTTGGATAAAACTAAACAAAAGAAAGTTTGAGCTGTTGAGGATAGAATAGTTGTTGGAACTTTTCGTTGTGGTCAATATATAGGGATAAGTGCAAACAAAACGACGTTGGCTTGAGTGATATCACATAAATGACATTATATATTTCAAAGTAATTTTTAGGGGCTGAAAATATACTTCTTACTCGAGTACCTAATCAATAAATTTATAGTAAAATTTATTGAGAAAATACTGTATTTCGGGCTACAATAGTAAAATTTACTGAGAAAACAGCATTTTTGGGGCTACGAGAGTAGCTAAGAAATGCATTGCACTGGTTTTTTTTTTTTTTTTTTTTTTTTGGAATTATTAATTGAGGGTAACACTGGAACATTGAACAATGGCGCAATTTACATTCAATCCAAAAAAAAATAAAAAAATAAAACAAAACCACTGTTTACACGTGGTGGAGACAAGGACTGAGAACAGAGTACACAGATCGAGACTACAGACAAATCTAAAAAGTGGTAGATATGGTTTTCTCTGAAACTAGTTTCTCCTTTTGGGTCCCAGCACATGGTTTTGCTAGAGAGTACAACTGTATTTTTTCTTCTTTTGTTTTTCTTCTAGATTCGGCTAATTTGAGCATCGGCCAAGTCATTAATAGAGAGGTCTTCATCCGGCTCGAATGTGGATCTTATTGATAGAGAGGTCTTCATCGGCTTGAATTTGGATCTAATATATTTTGTATCAATTCGTACCTTTCTTTTTTTCTATTTTAACATATAAGTGGATGTATAAAATAAAATATAAATAAATAAGTTAGTTTTTATATTAAAATAGATAGATATTTTTGTAAAAATTGATATGAATGTATTAAATCCACATGACATCTACCTTCAAAACACTCTAGATTATTTATTTTACACTAAATTTTATTAAATATCAATTTTTATTGATTTATTGATTATTTATTCTTTATTCACACATAACAATCATTATCAACTCTCTTCATTCATTCCCAGAATAAGGTAAAAAAAAAAAAAAAAAAAATTGGCTTACTTTCAATATTTTTTTATTAAAATTTTCTTTTGTTTTAATAAAAACTGTCACATCACCCACTAACTAATAAAAGGTGGATATTAAACCCTACTACCACTTACCATTGTATATTTAAAATAAAATGAGATATCCAATTAAAAAAAGTACTGGATGTAAGCCAAATATAAAATAAATAAATAAAGTGTTTGTGGAATGTGGGAAGTAAGGGCTAATTTCAAATTTCTAAGAAGGAGCTTCACAAACATATACACTTAAATTAGGTTAAAGTAAAAATTTTATCTTATATCAAAAATAAATAAATAAATAAATAAAATTATACACAAAATAGATTATGTTAACGGTACCCTTAGGATAATAGTTAATAAATTATTTTAAGAAAATTTAACATCACTTTCATAAGAAATATAAAAAATTGTCAAAACAATTAATTGCTTTTTTCTTTTTCTTTTTTTATAAAAATTTTAAAAAATGGCTCAGTAATGTGGGTCATTTTTAAACAAAAATATGTAAATTTTATACTTTTTTTTTTTCTATTATACACCCACTAATGTGAGTACTATATTTTTATATATTTTTTCTATAATACACCTACTTATGCGATTGCTCTTAGAGCATCCATATCAGATGTGGCAAAAAAAAATGTCATTTTGCCACATCAAATGCCTACTTTATTATTCTACCACATCATTTTACAACATCTCATTTATCAGATGTTTTATCATTCAATTCTATATATTAAAATAATATTTACTACACATTAAAATAATATATTATCCCCTCCCCCCATTATCATCAACAACAACAACAATAACCCACACTGTAGATCAACTGCCACAGCCCACAATCACCAGCCACCCCCACAGATCAACCACCGACCACCAATATCAGCCACTGCTAAAAAAAAAAAAAAAAAAAAAAAAAAACCTCAAACAAACACTACAACCAATATCAACCCCTACACCAACAAAAAAAAAAAACACTACAACCAATATCAGCGGTGGCGCTGGTGAGACCCCTCCACACTCCACAGCCACAAATCTCACACCCACAACCCACAAACCCGATCAACCTACCACCATCAACCAAAATTAGCCAACCACCAACAATCAAAACAACCAACCACCAAAAAAGAGAGAGAGATCAGCAAGATTGGAGCGGCGATGACGATGGCAATGATCGGAGTGGCCTCACCCATGCCGCTTACGCCTCTGGTGATAATAGCCACCTTACCTTGGAGCTTATTATTTGAAGATGTGGAATGTGTCATTTTGTTCTTTCTCTGTTAAGGGAGGAGTTGGGTCTGATGTGAGAAGAGAGAGAAAAAATCAAGACCAGAAGTGAGAGGAGAGAGAAAGCCGAATAAAAAACAATATTTTGGTTTAACATTGTGTCCATACTGTTGTAAATTTGTAATGGTGCGAACACAAATGGTATAAATTTTGGCACATATACAACATCTGATAGGAGGTGTTTTTTGTGTTTGGTATGTCAAATGTTTGGTATTTGACACATTTGACATATCTGCTGTGGGTGCTCTTATGCTCTTCACAAGAAATATTATATATATTTTATATTTTAATAATTGGAGATTCAATTTCTGTACGTTTTCGATGTAAATATCAATGAGCCTAGATCTTATTACAAACAAAACAGCTATTTAATTTTTCTTATTCAGCAACTGGCTTGATTATGAATCTGTGGAGTGGCTGTGGGTGAGTGAAGCTAGCCACGGCATAGCAAGACCATGTGTATTCGTGCACAATTGGTTCTCATCCATAACAGCCAAGGTCACACGTCATTGTTCTCATCCTGAACTCATGAATTGAAAAAAATTGAAGTCGGCTGCGGGGCTGTGGACTGTACTGCAGGGGACGGCAGGCACCAACATTAATGCAATGCAATAATTTAAGAGACCCTAAAAGAACAAAGTTTCTATTCAAATGAATTTAGAGAGATATTTTACAAACTCATCTCATATATATATATATATATATATATTTATTATATTGAGTATGAATTTTGAAAATCTAACAATTAGATTATATGTTCTTATTATATTTTTAATGCTTACAAAATTTCTAGAAAATTAAAAATCAATTGCTATGTCATCAAATAAATATTATAATCGTGGTTTTAAAAACCGAACTGGGTATCGAACCGTTTTTTTAATTTCGGTTCAACCCCGGTTTTTGGCCGTTTTCCGGTTATTGACCGGTTTTGGGGCTTTTAATCAGACCAGACTAACTCCCGGTTCCCGGTTGAATCGGTCAAACCAGTCGTTCCGGTCCGGTTTTTAAAACAGTGGTTATAATTTCAAGTTTTTGTAATCTAAAGTTATATATAAAAAATAAGTTAATTGATTAAATAATAAATAATATTTGATTTGAACGAAATTTGATATGCATATTAAAAACATAAGGAATATAAAATTCAACAGTTAGATTTTCAAAATTCACACCCAAAAAAGAAATATATGAGAAGTTTGAAGAGTTTTTTGGAATCAAACTAGTTTAGAGAGAAACTTTGTTCCCCTAAAAAGTATGTATATTTATTTATGCCAATATATATATATATATATATTTATTATTTATTTATTTATTTAATTTTTTTTAGAAGGTATTAATGGATTTTTTATTTATTGTTTATTTTTATCTAACACACCTAGCGGATGAATCTAACCCAACCCTACCCAATTCAAAGATTTGAGTTCTTTTTTTTTTTTTTCCACGAATAGATGGGTTATGTTTGGTTCTTTTTTTCTTTTTTCTTTTTAGTTTAGATTTGAGTTGACAATATTGTTATCCCAATAACTTGACTCAACCCATATTATTAATCGTTTAAAAAATATATGCATTTTAAATTTTTAGTTTAATTTATTTTGATACCTTCATATTTAATTATACTAAAATTAAAATATTATACTCAATTGTATAAATTGTAATAATTTTTTAAATAATAGGCTTAAATGGTTGAAAGAAAGCGTAATTTTTCAAACAAGTTATGTTGGGTGGGGATAGCTTTCAGATATAATAGTGTTTGGTTAGCGATTTCTTAACCCAAGTCAATCGTATTAAGTTGGAAGACACCCCCAAACCCAACCAACCATGCACTAATTTTGCTAATAGAAGTTTGAATTCCTTTTCTTTTTCAACATATTGTTGTCTTAGCCAGATCCCTTTTGTTAGTTGTTCTACCTATTATTTAAAACTAGTCACGGGTTCATGTGATGCGTAAGAATAAATAATTATTTTATATTGTAATAAAATGTATAATTTTTTCTAAATTTTTTGAAAACAATTTGTTCTTCCTAAAAATTAAACAATTTCTATTCGGTCCAATTTGTTCCACTCGATCAAATTCGATCCACTCAGTCAATTTTGGTCCCCCTCAAGTCCATTTGAGACTAATTGGACCTTCAATTAATTCTTTTTGTAGGTTTTCTTTTCAAGTTTAGCTCAAAAATTCATTTTTTGGTTGAAAAGTATGAAATTTTATTATATTTGGGCTAAAATCATTAGTTTTGAGTTTTAAAAAAAATACAAAGAAAATACTAAAATAAAATTAGAAATTAGAAATTAGAAATATGAGCCCTAAAAATGAAATAAAAATTATGAATATTCAAAAGTATTATTCGGTCCACATTGGTTCTTTCCATTCTATCTTCAATCCAATTTGATCATATTTGGTCCTATTAGTCCATTTTATCCACTAAAGTTCAATTCAGTCCCAATTCGGCCTTATTAAATCAACTCCAGTCCAATTCGGTCCATTCAGTCTACATTTACTCTATTCAGTTCACATTGGTCCTTCTGTCCCACTTCGGTTCACTTTGGTTTAATTCAGTCCATTTAGTCTACTTTGGTCTATTCGGTCCACATTGGTCCTATTCAATCCATTATGTCCACTTTGACCCCCTTCAATCCTACTCGGGCCACTCTGTCCATTTTAGTCCCTATTCGGTCCTTTTTTTCCACTTTGGTTCTACTTGGTCCATTTTGTTCACTTCGGTCCTATTCAGTCCACATTGGTCCAATTTGATCCACTTCAGTCCTATTAAGTCCAATTTGGTCTTATTCGGTCCTATTTGTTCATATTCAATTCATTATGTCCACTTTAGTTCTAATCAGTCCATTCATTCTTATTAGATCCTATTCAGTTCACATTGCTCCTATTTGGTCAACTTCAGTCCTGTTTGTCCACTCTGGTCCTATTCGGTCCAGTTTGTCAACTTCAGTCCAATTCGGTCCAATCTTCCACTTCGGTCCTATTCTATCCATTCATTCTTATTCGGTCCTATTTGGTCCACCCAGGAACAGAGCTAGGAGTTTGATTGAGGTGGGGTTGGAGTCTTTTTTTTTTTTTTTTTTTTTTAAATCCTACTTAACATCAACTTTTTAAAATTTTTCTTAAGAATTTTTGGACATTAGGATATCAACATTTTATGGAATTGAAATATCAACCATTTTTGGAATTAAGATCAAGATTTTGAATTCCATTTTGGATTATCTATTAGAATAAAATATTTTGGTATTGGCGTGTACTGATACACTGTTTCGCAATTAACATTGAATATATATATTGACAAACACATACCCACACGACACACCATTATTAAACTAAATGAAAGAATAATTTATGATGAATTTAATATTTTTTTTATTACGAAAATCAAATAAAATGATTAGATTGTTATTAAAAATAAAGCAATTATGGCATTTTTGTAAATAAATAAACGTAGGGTATTTTGTAAACTATGACTAAATCACTTTCTGTGGTGGAGTAAAATATGGGCCCGTGACCTAGGCCCAGGAACGATGTTTCATCAACAATACGCCCGAGGAGAGGAAATCGCAGAGGACCGTTGTAATTAAAAGAAGAGCGCGTAAACATCCAGGGAGGTCGGTCCGAGAGGAGTACCCTCCTCGGACATAACATCTGTTAGCGAGAAGGACCTCGGCTTCCCTTAGCCCACCTTCCAGGAAGTTCTAGAGGTAAAGATAGGTTACCAATGCATATGGAAGGGATAAGGATACAGAAATATCTGGAGAAAAGCTGCTACCACCGCATTAAATGCAGCACAGCTACTTTCCTGGCCGCATTTATGTGGAGAAGACCCCTGAACAGTGTTGACAGGGATCTTTATCCCCAGAAAATCAAACGCGGAAAGGAAGGGAATGGAAACTCAAAGTGCCATGCTGGATGACAGACAAGTGGACGGTGGGATCAAACAATGAAGGGCTATATAATGGAATAAACCCTTCATGAAAGGAAGGGGAAAAAAGAAAGAAAAGGGAGATCAAGAAACAACTACTGTAGCATCGAGAGAACATAACCTAAAGGAATTCATCTTATCCCAGATCAAACCCCTCGGATTTAATCATCACTCACTAAAATAGCCTAAACCTCACTCCTCGGACGTAAAATCTTAACCCGTCTATATGTTTTAGCGTCCTCGGCCAAACACCCAGCCCCAATAGCTGT
>JAXUIC010000559.1:0-28679 GCA_035136125.1 Quercus rubra
AAAGAGAGAAAATAAAAATTATCCTTCGTTCCATTCCTACTCGACGCGTGATAGAAAATTCCAAAAAAATAGCAAAAAAATTCAAAAAAGTTAAAAGATACCATTATGGCTTCATTTCAAGATTTTTGGTCGGTAAAGTCTGAGGAAGAGTGAAAATAAAAATTATCGTTCCGTTCTGTTCCTACCCGATGCATAATGGAAAATTCCAAAAAAATAGAAAAAAATTAAAAAATTAAAAAATACCATTGTGGCTTCATTAACGCCAAAATAGGTTGGAAAAGCTGAAAAGAGAGAAAATAAAAATTCTTGTTCCGTTCCATTCCTACCCGAAGCGTAATAGAAAATACCGTAAAAATAGTAAAAAAATTAAAAATTAAAAAATACCATTATTGCTTCATTTTAAGCAAAATAGATTGGAAAATGATGAGAAAGATAGAAAATAAAAACTATCGTTCTGTTTCGTTTCTACCAGCGCGTAGTAGAAAATTCAAAAAAAATTTAAAAATTTTAAAAATACCATTACTATTCATTTCAAGCCAAAATTGGTTGGAGAAGGATGAGAAAAGAGAAAATAAAAAATTATAGTTCTGTTTCGTTCCTACTCGAAGCGTAATAGAAAATACCGTAAAAATAGTAAAAAAATTCAAAAAATTAAAAAAAAACTATATTGCTTCATTTAAGCCAAAATAGGTTGAAAATGTTGAGAAAGAGAGAAAATAAAATTATTGTTCCGTTTCGTTCCTGCTCGATGCGTAATAAAAAATTCCAAAAAATAAAAAAAATTCAAAAACTAAAAAAATACCATTATGAATTCATTTCAAGCCAAAATAGGTTGGAAACAGAGGAGAAACAAAATAAAAATTATCGTTCTGTTCCGTTCCGTTCCTACCCGATGCGTAATAGAAAATTCCAAAAAAATAAAAAATTCAAATAATTAAAAAATACCATTGTGGCTTCATTTGAAGCCAAAATAGGCTTGAAAAGGCTGAAATAGAGAAAATAAAAATTATCGTTCCGTTCGTTCCTTCTCGATGCGTAATAGAAAATTCCAAAAAAATAACAAAAAAATTAAAAAAAAAAAAAAATACCCTTGTGGCTTCATTTCAAACCAAAACATTGAAAATGCTGTAAAAGAGAGAAAATAAAAATTATCCTTCCGTTCCTTCCTACTCGACGCGTGATAGAAAATTCCAAAAAAATAGCAAAAAATTCAAAAATTAAAAATACCATTATGGCTTCATTTCAAGATTTTTGGTCGGTAAAGCTGAGGAAGAGTGAAAATAAAAATTATCGTTCCGTTCTGTTCCTACCCGATGCATAAGAAAATTCCAAAAAAATAGAAAAAATTAAAAAAATTAAAAAATACCATTGTGGCTTCATTACACGCCAAAATAGGTTGGAAAAGCTGAAAAAGAGAGAAAATAAAAATTCTTGTTCCGTTCCATTCCTACCCGAAGCGTAATAGAAAATCCAAAAAATAGAAAAAAATTCAAAAAATTAAAAAAATACCATTATTGCTTCATTTTAAGGCAAAATAGATTGGAAAATGATGAGAAAGATAGAAAATAAAAACTATTGTTCGTTTCTACCAGCGCGTAGTAGAAAATTCAAAAAAAATTTAAAAATTAAAAATACCATTACTAATTCATTTCAAGCCAAAATGGTTGGGAAGGATGAGAAAAGAGAAAATAAAAATTATAGTTCTGTTTCGTTCCTACTCGAAGCGTAATAGAAAATACCGTAAAAATAAAAAAAATTCAAAAATTAAAAAAAATATTATTGCTTCATTTTAAGCCAAAATAGGTTGAAAAATGTTGAGAAAGAGAGAAAATAAAATTATTGTTCCGTTTCGTTCCTGCTCGATGCGTAATAAAAAATTCCAAAAAATAACAAAAAAATTCAAAAAACTAAAAAAATACCATTATTCATTTCAAGCCAAAATAGGTTGGAAAAGAGGAGAAACAGAAATAAAATTATCGTTCTGTTCCGTTCGTTCCTACCCGATGCGTAATAGAAAATTCCAAACAAAAAAAAATTCAAATAATTAAAAAATACCATTGTGGCTTCATTTGAAGCCAAAATAGGTTGAAAAGGCTGGGAAATAGAGAAAATAAAAATTATCGTTCGTTCGTTCCTTCTCGATGCGTAATAGAAAATTCCAAAAAAATAAAAAATTAAAAAAAATTAAAAAATACCCTTGTGGCTTCATTTCAAACCAAAATACATTGCAAAAATGCTGAAAAGAGAGAAATAAAAATTATCCTTCCGTTCCATTCCTCTCGACGCGTGATAGAAAATTCCAAAAAAATAAAAAAATTCAAAAAATTAAAAATACCATTATGGCTTCATTTCAAGATTTTTGGTAAAGTCTGAGAAGAGTGAAAATAAAAATTATCGTTCCGTTCTGTTCCTACCCGATGCATAATGGAAAATTCCAAAAAAATAGAAAAAAATTAAAAAAATTAAAAATACCATTGTGGCTTCATTCAGCCAAAATAGGTTGGAGAAAGCTGAAAAAGAGAAAATAAAAATTCTTGTTCCGTTCCATTCCTACCCGAAGCGTAATAGAAAATACCGTAAAAATAGTAAAAAAATTAAAAAATTAAAAAATACCATTATTGCTTCATTTTAAGAAATAGATTGGAAAATGATGAGAAAGATAGAAAATAAAAATATCGTTCTGTTCGTTTCTACCAGGCGCGTAGTAGAAAATTCAAAAAAATTTAAAAATTTTAAAAATACCATTATTCATTTCAAGCCAAAATTGGTTGGAGAAGGATGAGAAACAGAGAAAATAAAAATTATAGTTCTGTTTCGTTCCTACTCGAAGCGTAATAGAAAATACCGTAAAAATAGTAAAAAAATTCAAAAATTAAAAAAAAAAATATTATTGCTTCATTTTAAGCCAAAATAGGTTGAAAAATGTTGAGAAAGAGAGAAAATAGAAATTATTGTTCCGTTTCGTTCCTGCTCGATGCGTAATAAAAAATTCCAAAAAATAACAAAAAAATTCAAAAAACTAAAAAAATACCATTATGAATTCATTTCAAGCCAAAATAGGTTGGAAACAGAGGAGAAACAGAAATAAAAATTATCGTTCTGTTCCGTTCGTTCCTACCCGATGCGTAATAGAAAATTCCAAAAACAAATGGATAAAAATTCAAATAATTAAAAAATACCATTGTGGCTTCATTTGAAGCCAAAATAGGCTTGAAAAGGCTGGGAAATAGAGAAAATAAAAATTATCGTTCCGCTTCGTTCCTTCTCGATGCGTAATAGAAAATTCCAAAAAAATAACAAAAAAATTAAAAAAAATTAAAAAATACCCTTGTGGCTTCATTTCAAACCAAAATACATTGAAAATGCTGTAAAAGAGAGAAAATAAAAATTATCCTTCCGTTCCATTCCTACTCGACGCGTGATAGAAAATTCCAAAAAAATAGCAAAAAAATTCAAAAAGTTAAAAGATACCATTATGGCTTCATTTCAAGATTTTGGTCGGTAAAGTCTGAGGAAGAGTGAAAATAAAAATTATCGTTCCGTTCTGTTCCTACCCGATGCATAAGAAAATTCCAAAAAAAATAAAAAAATTAAAAAATTAAAAATACCATTGTGGCTTCATTACACGCCAAAATAGGTTGGAGAAAGCTGAAAAGAGAGAAATAAAAATTCTTGTTCCGTTCCATTCCTACCCGAAGCGTAATAGAAAATACCGTAAAAATAGTAAAAAAATTCAAAAAATTAAAAATACCATTATGCTTCATTTTAAGGCAAAATAGATTGGAAATGATGAGAAAGATAGAAAATAAAAACTATCGTTCTGTTTCGTTTCTACCAGGCGCGTAGTAGAAAATTCAAAAAAAATTAAAAATTTAAAAATACCATTACTAATTCATTTCAAGCCAAAATTGGTTGGAGAAGGATGAGAACAGAGAAAATAAAAATTATAGTTCTGTTTCGTTCCTACTCGAAGCGTAATAGAAAATACCGTAAAAATAGTAAAAAATTCAAAAAATTAAAAAAAAACTATTATTGCTTCATTTTAAGCCAAAATAGGTTGAAAAATGAGAAAGAGAGAAAATAGAAATTATTGTTCCGTTTCGTTCCTGCTCGATGCGTAATAAAAAATTCCAAAAAATAACAAAAAAATTCAAAAAACTAAAAAATACCATTATGAATTCATTTCAAGCCAAAATAGGTTGGAAACAGAGGAGAAACAGAAATAAAAATTATCGTTCTGTTCCGTTCCGTTCCTACCCGATGCGTAATAGAAAATTCCAAAAAAATGGATAAAAAATTCAAATAATTAAAAAATACCATTGTGGCTTCATTTGAAGCCAAAATAGGCTTGAAAAGGCTGGGAAATAGAGAAAATAAAAATTATCGTTCCGCTTCGTTCCTTCTCGATGCGTAATAGAAAATTCCAAAAAAATACAAAAAAATTAAAAAAAATTAAAAAATACCTTGTGGCTTCATTTCAAACCAAAATACATTGCAAAATGCTGTAGAAAGAGAGGAAAATAAAAATTATCCATCCGTTCCATTCCTACTCGACCGCGTTGATAGAAAATTCCCGAAAAAAATAGCAAAAAAAATTCAAAAAGTTAAAAAGATACCATTATGGCTTCATTTCAAGATTTTTGGTCGGTAAAGTCTGAGGAAGAGTGAAAATAAAAATTATCGTTCCGTTCTGTTCCTACCCGATGCATAATGGAAAATTCCAAAAAAATAGAAAAAAATTAAAAATATTAAAAATACCATTGTGGCTTCATTACACGCCAAAATAGGTTGGAGGAAAGCTGAAAAAGAGAGAAAATAAAAATTCTTGTTCCGTTCCATTCCTACCCGAAGCGTAATAGAAAAATACCGTAAAATAGTAAAAAAATTCAAAAAGTTAAAAAATACATTATTGCTTCAATTTTAAGGCAAAATAGATTGGAAAATGATGAGAAAGATAGAAATAAAATTAACTATCGTTCTGTGTCGTTTCTACCAAGCGCGTAGTAGAAAAATTCAAAAAAATTTAAAAATTTTAAAAATACCATTACTAATTCATTTCAAGCCAAAATTGGTTGGAGAAGGATGAGAAACGAGAGAAAATAAAAATTATAGTTCTGTTTCGTTCCTACTCGAAGCGTAATAGAAAATACCGTAAAAAATAGTAAAAAAATTCAAAAAATTAAAAAAAAACTATTATTGCTTCATTTTAAGCCAAATAGGTTGAAAAATGTTGAGAAAGAGAGAAAATAGAAATTATTGTTCCGTTTCGTTCCTGCTCGATGCGTAATAAAAAATTCCCAAAAAATAACAAAAAAATTTCAAAAAACTAAAAAAATACCATTATGAATTCATTTCAAGCCAAAATAGGTTGGAAACAGAGGAGAAACAGAAATAAAAATTATCGTTCTGTTCCGTTCCGTTCCTACCCGATGCGTAATAGAAAATTCCAAACAAATGGATAAAAAATTCAAATAATTAAAAAATACCATTGTGGCTTCATTTGAAGCCAAAATAGGCTTGAAAAGGCTGGGAAATAGAGAAATAAAAATTATCGTTCCGCTTCGTTCCTTCCTCGATGCGTAATAGAAAATTCCAAAAAAATAACAAAAAAAATTAAAAAAAAATTAAAAAATACCCTTGTGGCTTCATTTCAAACCAAAATACATTGCAAAAATGCTGTAAAAGAGAGAAAATAAAAATTATCCTTCCGTTCCATTCCTACTCGACCGCGTGATAGAAAATTCCAAAAAAATAGCAAAAAATTCAAAAAGTTAAAAGATACCATTATGGCTTCATTTCAAGATTTTTGGTCGGTAAAGTCTGAGGAAGAGTGAAAATAAAAATTATCGTTCCGTTCTGTTCCTACCCGATGCATAATGGAAAATTCCAAAAAAATAGAAAAAAATTAAAAATATTAAAAAATACCATTGTGGCTTCATTACACGCCAAAATAGGTTGGAGAAAGCTGAAAAAGAGAGAAAATAAAAATTCTTGTTCCGTTCCATTCCTACCCGAAGCGTAATAGAAAATACCGTAAAAATAGTAAAAAATTCAAAAAATTAAAAAATACCATTATTGCTTCATTTTAAGGCAAAATAGATTGGAAAATGATGAGAAAGATAGAAAATAAAAACTATCGTTCTGTTTCGTTTCTACCAGGCGCGTAGTAGAAAATTCAAAAAAAATTTAAAAATTTTAAAAATACCATTACTAATTCATTTCAAGCCAAAATTGGTTGGAGAAGGATGAGAAACAGAGAAAATAAAAATTATAGTTCTGTTTCGTTCCTACTCGAAGCGTAATAGAAAATACCGTAAAAATAGTAAAAAAATTCAAAAAATTAAAAAAAAACTATTATTGCTTCATTTTAAGCCAAAATAGGTTGAAAAATGTTGAGAAAGAGAGAAAATAGAAATTATTGTTCCGTTTCGTTCCTGCTCGATGCGTAATAAAAAATTCCAAAAAAATAACAAAAAAATTCAAAAAACTAAAAAAATACCATTATGAATTCATTTCAAGCCAAAATAGGTTGGAAACAGAGGAGAAACAGAAATAAAAATTATCGTTCTGTTCCGTTCCGTTCCTACCCGATGCGTAATAGAAAATTCCAAACAAATGGATAAAAAATTCAAATAATTAAAAAATACCATTGTGGCTTCATTTGAAGCCAAAATAGGCTTGAAAAGGCTGGGAAATAGAGAAAATAAAAATTATCGTTCCGCTTCGTTCCTTCTCGATGCGTAATAGAAAATTCCAAAAAAATAACAAAAAAATTAAAAAAAAATTAAAAAATACCCTTGTGGCTTCATTTCAAACCAAAATACATTGCAAAAATGCTGTAAAAGAGAGAAAATAAAAATTATCCTTCCGTTCCATTCCTACTCGACGCGTGATAGAAAATTCCAAAAAAATAGCAAAAAAATTCAAAAAGTTAAAAGATACCATTATGGCTTCATTTCAAGATTTTTGGTCGGTAAAGTCTGAGGAAGAGTGAAAATAAAAATTATCGTTCCGTTCTGTTCCTACCCGATGCATAATGGAAAATTCCAAAAAAATAGAAAAAAATTAAAAAAATTAAAAAATACCATTGTGGCTTCATTACACGCCAAAATAGGTTTGGAGAAAAGCTGAAAAAGAGAGAAAATAAAAATTCTTGTTCCGTTCCATTCCTACCCGAAGCGTAATAGAAAATACCGTAAAAATAGTAAAAAAATTCAAAAAATTAAAAAATACCATTATTGCTTCATTTTAAGGCAAAATAGATTGGAAAATGATGAGAAAGATAGAAAATAAAAACTATCGTTCTGTTTCGTTTCTACCAGGCGCGTAGTAGAAAATTCAAAAAAAATTTAAAAAATTTTAAAAATACCATTACTAATTCATTTTCAAGCCAAAATTGGTTGGAGAAGGATGAGAAACAGAGAAAATAAAAATTATAGTTCTGTTTCGTTCCTACTCGAAGCGTAATAGA
The DNA here is from genome assembly GCA_035136125.1 of Quercus rubra. Taxonomy (NCBI): domain Eukaryota; kingdom Viridiplantae; phylum Streptophyta; class Magnoliopsida; order Fagales; family Fagaceae; genus Quercus; species Quercus rubra. The sequence goes on from JAXUIC010000559.1 coordinate 7,472, forward strand.
AAATACCGTAAAAATAGTAAAAAAATTCAAAAAATTAAAAAAAAAACTATTATTGCTTCATTTTAAGCCAAAATAGGTTGAAAAATGTTGAGAAAGAGAGAAAATAGAAATTATTGTTCCGTTTCGTTCCTGCTCGATGCGTAATAAAAATTCCAAAAAATAACAAAAAAATTCAAAAAACTAAAAAAATACCATTATGAATTCATTTCAAGCCAAAATAGGTTGGAAACAGAGGAGAAACAGAAATAAAAATTATCGTTCTGTTCCGTTCCGTTCCTACCCGATGCGTAATAGAAAATTCCAAACAAATGGATAAAAAATTCAAATAATTAAAAAATACCATTGTGGCTTCATTTGAAGCCAAAATAGGCTTGAAAAGGCTGGGAAATAGAGAAAATAAAAATTATCGTTCCGCTTCGTTCCTTCTCGATGCGTAATAGAAAATTCCAAAAAATAACAAAAAAATTAAAAAAAAATTAAAAAATACCCTTGTGGCTTCATTTCAAACCAAAATACATTGCAAAAATGCTGTAAAAGAGAGAAAATAAAAATTATCCTTCCGTTCCATTCCTACTCGACGCGTGATAGAAAATTCCAAAAAAATAGCAAAAAAATTCAAAAAGTTAAAAGATACCATTATGGCTTCATTTCAAGATTTTTGGTCGGTAAAGTCTGAGGAAGAGTGAAAATAAAAATTATCGTTCCGTTCTGTTCCTACCCGATGCATAATGGAAAATTCCAAAAAAAATAGAAAAAAATTAAAAAATTAAAAAATACCATTGTGGCTTCATTACACGCCAAAATAGGTTGGAGAAAGCTGAAAAAGAGAGAAAATAAAAATTCTTGTTCCGTTCCATTCCTACCCGAAGCGTAATAGAAAATACCGTAAAAATAGTAAAAAAATTCAAAAAATTAAAAAATACCATTATTGCTTCATTTTAAGGCAAAATAGATTGGAAAATGATGAGAAAGATAGAAAATAAAAACTATCGTTCTGTTTCGTTTCTACCAGGCGCGTAGTAGAAAATTCAAAAAAAATTTAAAAATTTTAAAAATACCATTACTAATTCATTTCAAGCCAAAATTGGTTGGAGAAGGATGAGAAACAGAGAAAATAAAAATTATAGTTCTGTTTCGTTCCTACTCGAAGCGTAATAGAAAATACCGTAAAAATAGTAAAAAAATTCAAAAAATTAAAAAAAAACTATTATTGCTTCATTTTAAGCCAAAATAGGTTGAAAAATGTTGAGAAAGAGAGAAAATAGAAATTATTGTTCCGTTTCGTTCCTGCTCGATGCGTAATAAAAAATTCCAAAAAAATAACAAAAAATTCAAAAAACTAAAAAAATACCATTATGAATTCATTTCAAGCCAAAATAGGTTGGAAACAGAGGAGAAACAGAAATAAAAATTATCGTTCTGTTCCGTTCCGTTCCTACCCGATGCGTAATAGAAAATTCCAAACAAATGGATAAAAAATTCAAATAATTAAAAAATACCATTGTGGCTTCATTTGAAGCCAAAATAGGCTTGAAAAGGCTGGGAAATAGAGAAAATAAAAATTATCGTTCCGCTTCGTTCCTTCTCGATGCGTAATAGAAAATTCCAAAAAATAACAAAAAATTAAAAAAAAATTAAAAAATACCCTTGTGGCTTCATTTCAAACCAAAATACATTGCAAAAAATGCTGTAAAAGAGAGAAAATAAAATTATCCTTCCGTTCCATTCCTACTCGACGCGTGATAGAAAATTCCAAAAAAATAGCAAAAAAATTCAAAAAGTTAAAAGATACCATTATGGCTTCATTTCAAGATTTTTGGTCGGTAAAGTCTGAGGAAGAGTGAAAATAAAAATTATCGTTCCGTTCTGTTCCTACCCGATGCATAATGGAAAATTCCAAAAAAATAGAAAAAAATTAAAAAATTAAAAAATACCATTGTGGCTTCATTACACGCCAAAATAGGTTGGAGAAAGCTGAAAAAGAGAGAAAATAAAAATTCTTGTTCCGTTCCATTCCTACCCGAAGCGTAATAGAAAATACCGTAAAAATAGTAAAAAAATTCAAAAAATTAAAAAATACCATTATTGCTTCATTTTAAGGCAAAATAGATTGGAAAATGATGAGAAAGATAGAAAATAAAAACTATCGTTCTGTTTCGTTTCTACCAGGCGCGTAGTAGAAAATTCAAAAAAAATTTAAAAATTTTAAAAATACCATTACTAATTCATTTCAAGCCAAAATTGGTTGGAGAAGGATGAGAAACAGAGAAAATAAAAATTATAGTTCTGTTTCGTTCCTACTCGAAGCGTAATAGAAAATACCGTAAAAATAGTAAAAAAATTCAAAAAATTAAAAAAAAACTATTATTGCTTCATTTTAAGCCAAAATAGGTTGAAAAATGTTGAGAAAGAGAGAAAATAGAAATTATTGTTCCGTTTCGTTCCTGCTCGATGCGTAATAAAAAATTCCAAAAAATAACAAAAAAATTCAAAAAACTAAAAAAATACCATTATGAATTCATTTCAAGCCAAATAGGTTGGAAACAGAGGAGAAACAGAAATAAAAATTATCGTTCTGTTCCGTTCCGTTCCTACCCGATGCGTAATAGAAAATTCCAAACAAATGGATAAAAAATTCAAATAATTAAAAAATACCATTGTGGCTTCATTTGAAGCCAAAATAGGCTTGAAAAGGCTGGGAAATAGAGAAAATAAAAATTATCGTTCCGCTTCGTTCCTTCTCGATGCGTAATAGAAAATTCCAAAAAAATAACAAAAAAATTAAAAAAAATTAAAAAATACCCTTGTGGCTTCATTTCAAACCAAAATACATTGCAAAAATGCTGTAAAAGAGAGAAAATAAAAATTATCCTTCCGTTCCATTCCTACTCGACGCGTGATAGAAAATTCCAAAAAAATAGCAAAAAAATTCAAAAAGTTAAAAGATACCATTATGGCTTCATTTCAAGATTTTTGGTCGGTAAAGTCTGAGGAAGAGTGAAATAAAAATTATCGTTCCGTTCTGTTCCTACCCGATGCATAATGGAAAATTCCAAAAAAATAGAAAAAAATTAAAAAAATTAAAAAATACCATTGTGGCTTCATTACACGCCAAAATAGGTTGGAGAAAGCTGAAAAAGAGAGAAAATAAAAATTCTTGTTCCGTTCCATTCCTACCCGAAGCGTAATAGAAAATACCGTAAAAATAGTAAAAAAATTCAAAAATTAAAAAATACCATTATTGCTTCATTTTAAGGCAAAATAGATTGGAAAATGATGAGAAAGATAGAAAATAAAAACTATCGTTCTGTTTCGTTTCTACCAGGCGCGTAGTAGAAAATTCAAAAAAAATTTAAAATTTTAAAAATACCATTACTAATTCATTTCAAGCCAAAATTGGTTGGAGAAGGATGAGAAACAGAGAAAATAAAAATTATAGTTCTGTTTCGTTCCTACTCGAAGCGTAATAGAAAATACCGTAAAAATAGTAAAAAATTCAAAAAATTAAAAAAAAACTATTATTGCTTCATTTTAAGCCAAAATAGGTTGAAAAATGTTGAGAAAGAGAGAAAATAGAAATTATTGTTCCGTTTCGTTCCTGCTCGATGCGTAATAAAAAATTCCAAAAAATAACAAAAAAATTCAAAAAACTAAAAAAATACCATTATGAATTCATTTCAAGCCAAAATAGGTTGGAAACAGAGGAGAAACAGAAATAAAAATTATCGTTCTGTTCCGTTCCGTTCCTACCCGATGCGTAATAGAAAATTCCAAACAAATGGATAAAAAATTCAAATAATTAAAAAATACCATTGTGGCTTCATTTGAAGCCAAAATAGGCTTGAAAAGGCTGGGAAATAGAGAAAATAAAAATTATCGTTCCGCTTCGTTCCTTCTCGATGCGTAATAGAAAATTCCAAAAAAATAACAAAAAAATTAAAAAAAAATTAAAAAATACCCTTGTGGCTTCATTTCAAACCAAAATACATTGCAAAAATGCTGTAAAAGAGAGAAAATAAAAATTATCCTTCCGTTCCATTCCTACTCGACGCGTGATAGAAAATTCCAAAAAATAGCAAAAAAATTCAAAAAGTTAAAAGATACCATTATGGCTTCATTTCAAGATTTTTGGTCGGTAAAGTCTGAGGAAGAGTGAAAATAAAAATTATCGTTCCGTTCTGTTCCTACCCGATGCATAATGGAAAATTCCAAAAAAATAGAAAAAAATTAAAAAAATTAAAAAATACCATTGTGGCTTCATTACACGCCAAAATAGGTTGGAGAAAGCTGAAAAAGAGAGAAAATAAAAATTCTTGTTCCGTTCCATTCCTACCCGAAGCGTAATAGAAAATACCGTAAAAATAGTAAAAAATTCAAAAAATTAAAAAATACCATTATTGCTTCATTTTAAGGCAAAATAGATTGGAAAATGATGAGAAAGATAGAAAATAAAAACTATCGTTCTGTTTCGTTTCTACCAGGCGCGTAGTAGAAAATTCAAAAAAAATTTAAAATTTTAAAAATACCATTACTAATTCATTTCAAGCCAAAATTGGTTGGAGAAGGATGAGAAACAGAGAAAATAAAAATTATAGTTCTGTTTCGTTCCTACTCGAAGCGTAATAGAAAATACCGTAAAAATAGTAAAAAAATTCAAAAATTAAAAAAAAACTATTATTGCTTCATTTTAAGCCAAAATAGGTTGAAAAATGTTGAGAAGAGAGAAAATAGAAATTATTGTTCCGTTTCGTTCCTGCTCGATGCGTAATAAAAAATTCCAAAAAATAACAAAAAAATTCAAAAAACTAAAAAAATACCATTATGAATTCATTTCAAGCCAAAATAGGTTGGAAACAGAGGAGAAACAGAAATAAAAATTATCGTTCTGTTCCGTTCCGTTCCTACCCGATGCGTAATAGAAAATTCCAAACAAATGGATAAAAAATTCAAATAATTAAAAAATACCATTGTGGCTTCATTTGAAGCCAAAATAGGCTTGAAAAGGCTGGGAAATAGAGAAAATAAAAATTATCGTTCCGCTTCGTTCCTTCTCGATGCGTAATAGAAAATTCCAAAAAAATAACAAAAAAATTAAAAAAAAATTAAAAAATACCCTTGTGGCTTCATTTCAAACCAAAATACATTGCAAAAATGCTGTAAAAGAGAGAAAATAAAAATTATCCTTCCGTTCCATTCCTACTCGACGCGTGATAGAAAATTCCAAAAAAATAGCAAAAAAATTCAAAAAGTTAAAAGATACCATTATGGCTTCATTTCAAGATTTTTGGTCGGTAAAGTCTGAGGAAGAGTGAAAATAAAAATTATCGTTCCGTTCTGTTCCTACCCGATGCATAATGGAAAATTCCAAAAAAATAGAAAAAAATTAAAAAATTAAAAAATACCATTGTGGCTTCATTACACGCCAAAATAGGTTGGAGAAAGCTGAAAAAGAGAGAAAATAAAAATTCTTGTTCCGTTCCATTCCTACCCGAAGCGTAATAGAAAATACCGTAAAAATAGTAAAAAAATTCAAAAATTAAAAAATACCATTATTGCTTCATTTTAAGGCAAAATAGATTGGAAAATGATGAGAAAGATAGAAAATAAAAACTATCGTTCTGTTTCGTTTCTACCAGGCGCGTAGTAGAAAATTCAAAAAAAATTTAAAAATTTTAAAAATACCATTACTAATTCATTTCAAGCCAAAATTGGTTGGAGAAGGATGAGAAACAGAGAAAATAAAAATTATAGTTCTGTTTCGTTCCTACTCGAAGCGTAATAGAAAATACCGTAAAAATAGTAAAAAATTCAAAAAATTAAAAAAAAACTATTATTGCTTCATTTTAAGCCAAAATAGGTTGAAAAATGTTGAGAAAGAGAGAAAATAGAAATTATTGTTCCGTTTCGTTCCTGCTCGATGCGTAATAAAAAATTCCAAAAAAATAACAAAAAATTCAAAAAACTAAAAAAATACCATTATGAATTCATTTCAAGCCAAAATAGGTTGGAAACAGAGGAGAAACAGAAATAAAAATTATCGTTCTGTTCCGTTCCGTTCCTACCCGATGCGTAATAGAAAATTCCAAACAAATGGATAAAAAATTCAAATAATTAAAAAATACCATTGTGGCTTCATTTGAAGCCAAAATAGGCTTGAAAAGGCTGGGAAATAGAGAAAATAAAAATTATCGTTCCGCTTCGTTCCTTCTCGATGCGTAATAGAAAATTCCAAAAAAATAACAAAAAAATTAAAAAAAATTAAAAAATACCCTTGTGGCTTCATTTCAAACCAAAATACATTGCAAAAATGCTGTAAAAGAGAGAAAATAAAAATTATCCTTCCGTTCCATTCCTACTCGACGCGTGATAGAAAATTCCAAAAAAATAGCAAAAAAATTCAAAAAGTTAAAAGATACCATTATGGCTTCATTTCAAGATTTTTGGTCGGTAAAGTCTGAGGAAGAGTGAAAATAAAAATTATCGTTCCGTTCTGTTCCTACCCGATGCATAATGGAAAATTCCAAAAAAATAGAAAAAAATTAAAAATATTAAAAAATACCATTGTGGCTTCATTACACGCCAAAATAGGTTGGAGAAAGCTGAAAAAGAGAGAAAATAAAAATTCTTGTTCCGTTCCATTCCTACCCGAAGCGTAATAGAAAATACCGTAAAAATAGTAAAAAAATTCAAAAAATTAAAAAATACCATTATTGCTTCATTTTAAGGCAAAATAGATTGGAAAATGATGAGAAAGATAGAAAATAAAAACTATCGTTCTGTTTCGTTTCTACCAGGCGCGTAGTAGAAAATTCAAAAAAATTTAAAAATTTTAAAAATACCATTACTAATTCATTTCAAGCCAAAATTGGTTGGAGAAGGATGAGAAACAGAGAAAATAAAAATTATAGTTCTGTTTCGTTCCTACTCGAAGCGTAATAGAAAATACCGTAAAAATAGTAAAAAAATTCAAAAAATTAAAAAAAAACTATTATTGCTTCATTTTAAGCCAAAATAGGTTGAAAAATGTTGAGAAAGAGAGAAATAGAAATTATTGTTCCGTTTCGTTCCTGCTCGATGCGTAATAAAAAATTCCAAAAAAATAACAAAAAAATTCAAAAAACTAAAAAATACCATTATGAATTCATTTCAAGCCAAAATAGGTTGGAAACAGAGGAGAAACAGAAATAAAAATTATCGTTCTGTTCCGTTCCGTTCCTACCCGATGCGTAATAGAAAATTCCAAACAAATGGATAAAAATTCAAATAATTAAAAAATACCATTGTGGCTTCATTTGAAGCCAAAATAGGCTTGAAAAGGCTGGGAAATAGAGAAAATAAAAATTATCGTTCCGCTTCGTTCCTTCTCGATGCGTAATAGAAAATTCCAAAAAAATAACAAAAAAATTAAAAAAAAATTAAAAAATACCCTTGTGGCTTCATTTCAAACCAAAATACATTGCAAAAATGCTGTAAAAGAGAGAAAATAAAATTATCCTTCCGTTCCATTCCTACTCGACGCGTGATAGAAAATTCCAAAAAAATAGCAAAAAAATTCAAAAAGTTAAAAGATACCATTATGGCTTCATTTCAAGATTTTTGGTCGGTAAAGTCTGAGGAAGAGTGAAAATAAAAATTATCGTTCCGTTCTGTTCCTACCCGATGCATAATGGAAAATTCCAAAAAATAGAAAAAAATTAAAAAAATTAAAAAATACCATTGTGGCTTCATTACACGCCAAAATAGGTTGGAGAAAGCTGAAAAAGAGAGAAAATAAAAATTCTTGTTCCGTTCCATTCCTACCCGAAGCGTAATAGAAAATACCGTAAAAATAGTAAAAAAATTCAAAAAATTAAAAAATACCATTATTGCTTCATTTTAAGGCAAAATAGATTGGAAAATGATGAGAAAGATAGAAATAAAAACTATCGTTCTGTTTCGTTTCTACCAGGCGCGTAGTAGAAAATTCAAAAAAAATTTAAAAATTTTAAAAATACCATTACTAATTCATTTCAAGCCAAAATTGGTTGGAGAAGGATGAGAAACAGAGAAAATAAAAATTATAGTTCTGTTTCGTTCCTACTCGAAGCGTAATAGAAAATACCGTAAAAATAGTAAAAAAATTCAAAAAATTAAAAAAAAACTATTATTGCTTCATTTTAAGCCAAAATAGGTTGAAAAATGTTGAGAAAGAGAGAAAATAGAAATTATTGTTCCGTTTCGTTCCTGCTCGATGCGTAATAAAAAATTCCAAAAAAATAACAAAAAAATTCAAAAAACTAAAAAAATACCATTATGAATTCATTTCAAGCCAAAATAGGTTGGAAACAGAGGAGAAACAGAAATAAAAATTATCGTTCTGTTCCGTTCCGTTCCTACCCGATGCGTAATAGAAAATTCCAAACAAATGGATAAAAAATTCAAATAATTAAAAAATACCATTGTGGCTTCATTTGAAGCCAAAATAGGCTTGAAAAGGCTGGGAAATAGAGAAAATAAAAATTATCGTTCCGCTTCGTTCCTTCTCGATGCGTAATAGAAAATTCCAAAAAAATAACAAAAAAATTAAAAAAAATTAAAAAATACCCTTGTGGCTTCATTTCAAACCAAAATACATTGCAAAAATGCTGTAAAAGAGAGAAAATAAAAATTATCCTTCCGTTCCATTCCTACTCGACGCGTGATAGAAAATTCCAAAAAAATAGCAAAAAAATTCAAAAAGTTAAAAGATACCATTATGGCTTCATTTCAAGATTTTTGGTCGGTAAAGTCTGAGGAAGAGTGAAAATAAAAATTATCGTTCCGTTCTGTTCCTACCCGATGCATAATGGAAAATTCCAAAAAAATAGAAAAAAATTAAAAAATTAAAAAATACCATTGTGGCTTCATTACACGCCAAAATAGGTTGGAGAAAGCTGAAAAAGAGAGAAAATAAAAATTCTTGTTCCGTTCCATTCCTACCCGAAGCGTAATAGAAAATACCGTAAAAATAGTAAAAAAATTCAAAAAATTAAAAAATACCATTATTGCTTCATTTTAAGGCAAAATAGATTGGAAAATGATGAGAAAGATAGAAAATAAAAACTATCGTTCTGTTTCGTTTCTACCAGGCGCGTAGTAGAAAATTCAAAAAAATTTAAAAATTTTAAAAATACCATTACTAATTCATTTCAAGCCAAAATTGGTTGGAGAAGGATGAGAAACAGAGAAAATAAAAATTATAGTTCTGTTTCGTTCCTACTCGAAGCGTAATAGAAAATACCGTAAAAATAGTAAAAAATTCAAAAAATTAAAAAAAAACTATTATTGCTTCATTTTAAGCCAAAATAGGTTGAAAAATGTTGAGAAAGAGAGAAATAGAAATTATTGTTCCGTTTCGTTCCTGCTCGATGCGTAATAAAAAATTCCAAAAAATAACAAAAAAATTCAAAAAACTAAAAAAATACCATTATGAATTCATTTCAAGCCAAAATAGGTTGGAAACAGAGGAGAAACAGAAATAAAAATTATCGTTCTGTTCCGTTCCGTTCCTACCCGATGCGTAATAGAAAATTCCAAACAAATGGATAAAAAATTCAAATAATTAAAAAATACCATTGTGGCTTCATTTGAAGCCAAAATAGGCTTGAAAAGGCTGGGAAATAGAGAAAATAAAAATTATCGTTCCGCTTCGTTCCTTCTCGATGCGTAATAGAAAATTCCAAAAAAATAACAAAAAAATTAAAAAAAAATTAAAAAATACCCTTGTGGCTTCATTTCAAACCAAAATACATTGCAAAAATGCTGTAAAAGAGAGAAAATAAAAATTATCCTTCCGTTCCATTCCTACTCGACGCGTGATAGAAAATTCCAAAAAAATAGCAAAAAAATTCAAAAAGTTAAAAGATACCATTATGGCTTCATTTCAAGATTTTTGGTCGGTAAAGTCTGAGGAAGAGTGAAAATAAAAATTATCGTTCCGTTCTGTTCCTACCCGATGCATAATGGAAAATTCCAAAAAAATAGAAAAAATTAAAAAAATTAAAAAATACCATTGTGGCTTCATTACACGCCAAAATAGGTTGGAGAAAGCTGAAAAAGAGAGAAAATAAAAATTCTTGTTCCGTTCCATTCCTACCCGAAGCGTAATAGAAAATACCGTAAAAATAGTAAAAAAATTCAAAAAATTAAAAATACCATTATTGCTTCATTTTAAGGCAAAATAGATTGGAAAATGATGAGAAAGATAGAAAATAAAAACTATCGTTCTGTTTCGTTTCTACCAGGCGCGTAGTAGAAAATTCAAAAAAAATTTAAAAATTTTAAAAATACCATTACTAATTCATTTCAAGCCAAAATTGGTTGGAGAAGGATGAGAAACAGAGAAAATAAAAATTATAGTTCTGTTTCGTTCCTACTCGAAGCGTAATAGAAAATACCGTAAAAATAGTAAAAAAATTCAAAAAATTAAAAAAAAACTATTATTGCTTCATTTTAAGCCAAAATAGGTTGAAAAATGTTGAGAAAGAGAGAAAATAGAAATTATTGTTCCGTTTCGTTCCTGCTCGATGCGTAATAAAAAATTCCAAAAAAATAACAAAAAAATTCAAAAAACTAAAAAAATACCATTATGAATTCATTTCAAGCCAAAATAGGTTGGAAACAGAGGAGAAACAGAAATAAAAATTATCGTTCTGTTCCGTTCCGTTCCTACCCGATGCGTAATAGAAAATTCCAAACAAATGGATAAAAATTCAAATAATTAAAAAATACCATTGTGGCTTCATTTGAAGCCAAAATAGGCTTGAAAAGGCTGGGAAATAGAGAAAATAAAAATTATCGTTCCGCTTCGTTCCTTCTCGATGCGTAATAGAAAATTCCAAAAAAATAACAAAAAAATTAAAAAAAATTAAAAAATACCCTTGTGGCTTCATTTCAAACCAAAATACATTGCAAAAATGCTGTAAAAGAGAGAAAATAAAAATTATCCTTCCGTTCCATTCCTACTCGACGCGTGATAGAAAATTCCAAAAAAATAGCAAAAAAATTCAAAAAGTTAAAAGATACCATTATGGCTTCATTTCAAGATTTTTGGTCGGTAAAGTCTGAGGAAGAGTGAAAATAAAAATTATCGTTCCGTTCTGTTCCTACCCGATGCATAATGGAAAATTCCAAAAAAATAGAAAAAAATTAAAAAATTAAAAAATACCATTGTGGCTTCATTACACGCCAAAATAGGTTGGAGAAAGCTGAAAAAGAGAGAAAATAAAAATTCTTGTTCCGTTCCATTCCTACCCGAAGCGTAATAGAAAATACCGTAAAAATAGTAAAAAAATTCAAAAAATTAAAAAATACCATTATTGCTTCATTTTAAGGCAAAATAGATTGGAAAATGATGAGAAAGATAGAAAATAAAAACTATCGTTCTGTTTCGTTTCTACCAGGCGCGTAGTAGAAAATTCAAAAAAAATTTAAAAATTTTAAAAATACCATTACTAATTCATTTCAAGCCAAAATTGGTTGGAGAAGGATGAGAAACAGAGAAAATAAAAATTATAGTTCTGTTTCGTTCCTACTCGAAGCGTAATAGAAAATACCGTAAAAATAGTAAAAAAATTCAAAAAATTAAAAAAAAACTATTATTGCTTCATTTTAAGCCAAAATAGGTTGAAAAATGTTGAGAAAGAGAGAAAATAGAAATTATTGTTCCGTTTCGTTCCTGCTCGATGCGTAATAAAAAATTCCAAAAAAATAACAAAAAAATTCAAAAAACTAAAAAAATACCATTATGAATTCATTTCAAGCCAAAATAGGTTGGAAACAGAGGAGAAACAGAAATAAAAATTATCGTTCTGTTCCGTTCCGTTCCTACCCGATGCGTAATAGAAAATTCCAAACAAATGGATAAAAAATTCAAATAATTAAAAAATACCATTGTGGCTTCATTTGAAGCCAAAATAGGCTTGAAAAGGCTGGGAAATAGAGAAAATAAAAATTATCGTTCCGCTTCGTTCCTTCTCGATGCGTAATAGAAAATTCCAAAAAAATAACAAAAAAATTAAAAAAAAATTAAAAAATACCCTTGTGGCTTCATTTCAAACCAAAATACATTGCAAAAATGCTGTAAAAGAGAGAAAATAAAAATTATCCTTCCGTTCCATTCCTACTCGACGCGTGATAGAAAATTCCAAAAAAATAGCAAAAAAATTCAAAAAGTTAAAAGATACCATTATGGCTTCATTTCAAGATTTTTGGTCGGTAAAGTCTGAGGAAGAGTGAAAATAAAAATTATCGTTCCGTTCTGTTCCTACCCGATGCATAATGGAAAATTCCAAAAAAATAGAAAAAAATTAAAAAAATTAAAAAATACCATTGTGGCTTCATTACACGCCAAAATAGGTTGGAGAAAGCTGAAAAAGAGAGAAAATAAAAATTCTTGTTCCGTTCCATTCCTACCCGAAGCGTAATAGAAAATACCGTAAAAATAGTAAAAAATTCAAAAAATTAAAAAATACCATTATTGCTTCATTTTAAGGCAAAATAGATTGGAAAATGATGAGAAAGATAGAAAATAAAAACTATCGTTCTGTTTCGTTTCTACCAGGCGCGTAGTAGAAAATTCAAAAAAAATTTAAAAATTTTAAAAATACCATTACTAATTCATTTCAAGCCAAAATTGGTTGGAGAAGGATGAGAAACAGAGAAAATAAAAATTATAGTTCTGTTTCGTTCCTACTCGAAGCGTAATAGAAAATACCGTAAAAATAGTAAAAAAATTCAAAAAATTAAAAAAAAACTATTATTGCTTCATTTTAAGCCAAAATAGGTTGAAAAATGTTGAGAAAGAGAGAAAATAGAAATTATTGTTCCGTTTCGTTCCTGCTCGATGCGTAATAAAAAATTCCAAAAAAATAACAAAAAAATTCAAAAAACTAAAAAAATACCATTATGAATTCATTTCAAGCCAAAATAGGTTGGAAACAGAGGAGAAACAGAAATAAAAATTATCGTTCTGTTCCGTTCCGTTCCTACCCGATGCGTAATAGAAAATTCCAAACAAATGGATAAAAAATTCAAATAATTAAAAAATACCATTGTGGCTTCATTTGAAGCCAAAATAGGCTTGAAAAGGCTGGGAAATAGAGAAAATAAAAATTATCGTTCCGCTTCGTTCCTTCTCGATGCGTAATAGAAAATTCCAAAAAAATAACAAAAAATTAAAAAAAATTAAAAAATACCCTTGTGGCTTCATTTCAAACCAAATACATTGCAAAAATGCTGTAAAAGAGAGAAAATAAAAATTATCCTTCCGTTCCATTCCTACTCGACGCGTGATAGAAAATTCCAAAAAAATAGCAAAAAAATTCAAAAAGTTAAAAGATACCATTATGGCTTCATTTCAAGATTTTTGGTCGGTAAAGTCTGAGGAAGAGTGAAAATAAAAATTATCGTTCCGTTCTGTTCCTACCCGATGCATAATGGAAAATTCCAAAAAAATAGAAAAAAATTAAAAAATTAAAAAATACCATTGTGGCTTCATTACACGCCAAATAGGTTGGAGAAAGCTGGAAAAAGAGAGAAATAAAAATTCTTGTTCCTTTCCATTCCTACCCGAAGCGTAATAGACAATACCGTAAAAATAGTAAAAAAATTCAAAAAATTAAAAATACCATTATTGCTTCATTTTAAGGCAAAATAGATTGGAAAATGATGAGAAAGATAGAAAATAAAAACTATCGTTCTGTTCGTTTTTCTACCAGGCGCGTAGTAGAAAATTCAAAAAAATTTAAAAATTTTAAAAATACCATACTAATTCATTTCAAGCCAAAATTGGTTGGAGAAGGATGAGAAACAGAGAAAATAAAAATTATAGTTCTGTTTCGTTCCTACTCGAAGCGTAATAGAAATACCGTAAAAATAGTAAAAAATTCAAAAATTAAAAAAAAACTATTATTGCTTCATTTTAAGCCAAATAGGTTGAAAAATGTTGAGAAAGAGAGAAAATAGAAATTATTGTTCCGTTTCGTTCCTGCTCGATGCGTAATAAAAATTCCAAAAAATAACAAAAAAATTCAAAAAACTAAAAAATACCATTATGAATTCATTTCAAGCCAAAATAGGTTGGAAACAGAGGAGAAACAGAAATAAAATTATCGTTCTGTTCCGTTCCGTTCCTACCCGATGCGTAATAGAAAATTCCAAACAAATGGATAAAAAATTCAAATAATTAAAAAATACCATTGTGGCTTCATTTGAAGCCAAAATAGGCTTGAAAAGGCTGGGAAATAGAGAAAATAAAAATTATCGTTCCGCTTCGTTCCTTCTCGATGCGTAATAGAAAATTCCAAAAAAATAACAAAAAAATTAAAAAAAAATTAAAAAATACCCTTGTGGCTTCATTTCAAACCAAAATACATTGCAAAAATGCTGTAAAAGAGAGAAAATAAAAATTATCCTTCCGTTCCATTCCTACTCGACGCGTGATAGAAAATTCCAAAAAAATAGCAAAAAAATTCAAAAAGTTAAAAGATACCATTATGGCTTCATTTCAAGATTTTGGTCGGTAAAGTCTGAGGAAGAGTGAAAATAAAAATTATCGTTCCGTTCTGTTCCTACCCGATGCATAATGGAAAATTCCAAAAAAATAGAAAAAAATTAAAAAAATTAAAAATACCATTGTGGCTTCATTACACGCCAAAATAGGTTGAGAAAGCTGAAAAAGAGAGAAAATAAAAAATTCTTGTTCCGTTCCATTCCTACCCGAAGCGTAATAGAAAATACCGTAAAAATAGTAAAAAAATTCAAAAAATTAAAAAATACCATTATTGCTTCATTTTAAGGCAAAATAGATTGGAAAATGATGAGAAAAGATAGAAAATAAAAACTATCGTTTCTGTTTCGTTTCTACCAGGCGCGTAGTAGAAAATTCAAAAAAAATTTAAAAATTTTAAAAATACCATTACTAATTCATTTCAAGCCAAAATTGGTTGGAGAAGGATGAGAAACAGAGAAAATAAAAATTATAGTTCTGTTTCGTTCCTACTCGAAGCGTAATAGAAAATACCGTAAAAATAGTAAAAAATTCAAAAAATTAAAAAAAAACTATTATTGCTTCATTTTAAGCCAAAATAGGTTGAAAAATGTTGAGAAGAGAGAAATAGAAATTATTGTTCCGTTTCGTTCCTGCTCGATGCGTAATAAAAAATTCCAAAAAAATAACAAAAAAATTCAAAAAACTAAAAAATACCATTATGAATTCATTTCAAGCCAAAATAGGTTGGAAACAGAGGAGAAACAGAAATAAAAATTATCGTTCTGTTCCGTTCCGTTCCTACCCGATGCGTAATAGAAAATTCAAACAAATGGATATAAAAATTCAAATAATTAAAAATACCATTGTGCTTCATTTGAAGCCAAAATAGGCTTGAAAAGGCTGGGAAATAGAGAAAATAAAAATTATCGTTCCGCTTCGTTCCTTCTCGATGCGTAATAGAAAATTCCAAAAAAATAACAAAAAAATTAAAAAAAATTAAAAAATACCCTTGTGGCTTCATTTCAAACCAAAATACATTGCAAAAATGCTGTAAAAGAGAGAAAATAAAAATTATCCTTCCGTTCCATTCCTACTCGACGCGTGATAGAAAATTCCAAAAAAATAGCAAAAAAATTCAAAAAGTTAAAAGATACCATTATGGCTTCATTTCAAGATTTTTGGTCGGTAAAGTCTGAGGAAGAGTGAAAATAAAAATTATCGTTCCGTTCTGTTCCTACCCGATGCATAATGGAAAATTCCAAAAAATAGAAAAAAATTAAAAATATTAAAAAATACCATTGTGGCTTCATTACACGCCAAAATAGGTTGGAGAAAGCTGAAAAAGAGAGAAAATAAAAATTCTTGTTCCGTTCCATTCCTACCCGAAGCGTAATAGAAAATACCGTAAAAATAGTAAAAAAATTCAAAAAATTAAAAAATACCATTATTGCTTCATTTTAAGGCAAAATAGATTGGAAAATGATGAGAAAGATAGAAAATAAAAACTATCGTTCTGTTTCGTTTCTACCAGGCGCGTAGTAGAAAATTCAAAAAAAATTTAAAATTTTAAAAATACACATTACTAATTCATTTCAAGCCAAAATTGGTTGGAGAAGGATGACGAAACAGAGAAAATAAAAATTATAGTTCTGTTTCGTTCCTACTCGAAGCGTAATAGAAAATACCGTAAAATATTAAAAAAATTCAAAAAATTAAAAAAAAACTATTATTGCTTCATTTTAAGCCAAAATAGGTTGAAAAATGTTGAGAAAGAGAGAAAATAGAAATTATTGTTCCGTTTCGTTCCTGCTCGATGCGTAATAAAAAATTCCAAAAAAATAACAAAAAAATTCAAAAAACTAAAAAAATACCATTATGAATTCATTTCAAGCCAAAATAGGTTGGAAACAGAGGAGAAACAGAAATAAAAATTATCGTTCTGTTCCGTTCCGTTCCTACCGATGCGTAATAGAAAATTCCAAACAAATGGATAAAAAATTCAAAATAATTAAAAATACCATTGTGGCTTCATTTGAAGCCAAAATAGGCTTGAAAAGGCTGGGAAATAGAGAAAATAAAAATTATCGTTCCGCTTCGTTCCTTCTCGATGCGTAATAGAAAATTCCAAAAAATAACAAAAAAATTAAAAAAAAATTAAAAAATACCCTTGTGGCTTCATTTCAAACCAAAATACATTGCAAAAAATGCTGTAAAAGAGAGAAAATAAAAATTATCCTTCCGTTCCATTTCCTACTCGACGCGTGATAGAAAATTCCAAAAAAAATAGCAAAAAAATTCAAAAAGTTTAAAAGATACCATTATGGCTTCATTTCAAGATTTTTGGTCGGTAAAGTCTGAGGAAGAGTGAAAATAAAAATTATCGTTCCGTTCTGTTCCTACCCGATGCATAATGGAAAATTCCAAAAAAATAGAAAAAAATTAAAAAATTAAAAAATACCATTGTGGCTTCATTACACGCCAAAATAGGTTGGAGAAAGCTGAAAAAGAGAGAAAATAAAAATTCTTGTTCCGTTCCATTCCTACCCGAAGCGTAATAGAAAAATACCGTAAAAATAGTAAAAAAATTCAAAAAATTAAAAAATACCATTATTGCTTCATTTTAAGGCAAAATAGATTGGAAAATGATGAGAAAGATAGAAAATAAAAACTATCGTTCTGTTTCGTTTCTACCAGGCGCGTAGTAGAAAATTCAAAAAAAATTTAAAAATTTTAAAAAATACCATTACTAATTCATTTCAAGCCAAAATTGGTTGGAGAAGGATGAGAAACAGAGAAAAATAAAAATTATAGTTCTGTTTCGTTCCTACTCGAAGCGTAATAGAAAATACCGTAAAAATAGTAAAAAAATTCAAAAAATTAAAAAAAACTATTATTGCTTCATTTTAAGCCAAAATAGGTTGAAAAATGTTGAGAAAGAGAGAAATAGAAATTATTGTTCCGTTTCGTTCCTGCTCGATGCGTAATAAAAAATTCCAAAAAAATAACAAAAAAAATCAAAAAAAAAAAATAAAAATACCATTATGAATTCATTTCAAGCCAAAATAGGTTGGAAACAGAGGAGAAACAGAAATAAAAATTATCGTTCTGTTCCGTTCCGTTCCTACCCGATGCGTAATAGAAAATTCCAAACAAATGGATAAAAAATTCAAATAATTAAAAAATACCATTGTGGCTTCATTTGAAGCCAAAATAGGCTTGAAAAGGCTGGGAAATAGAGAAAATAAAAATTATCGTTCCGCTTCGTTCCTTCTCGATGCGTAATAGAAAATTCCAAAAAAATAACAAAAAATTAAAAAAAAATTAAAAAATACCCTTGTGGCTTCATTTCAAACCAAAATACATTGCAAAAATGCTGTAAAAGAGAGAAATAAAAATTATCCTTCCGTTCCATTCCTACTCGACGCGTGATAGAAAATTCCAAAAAAATAGCAAAAAATTCAAAAAGTTAAAAGATACCATTATGGCTTCATTTCAAGATTTTTGGTCGGTAAAGTCTGAGGAAGAGTGAAAATAAAAATTATCGTTCCCTTGTTACCAAAAAAAAAAAAAAAAATTAAAAATTAAAAAAATACCATTGTGGCTTACACGCCAAATAGGTTGGAGAAAGCTGAGAAAATAAAAATTCTTGTTCTTCCATTCCTACCGAAGCGTAATAGAAAATACCGTAAAAATAGTAAAAAAATTCAAAAAATTAAAAAATACCATTATTGCTTCATTTTAAGGCAAAATAGATTGGAAAATGATGAGAAAGATAGAAAATAAAAAAACTATCGTTCTGTTTCGTTTCTACCAGGCGCGTAGTAGAAAATTCAAAAAAAATTTAAAAATTTTAAAAATACCATTACTAATTCATTTCAAGCCAAAATGGTTGGAGAAGGATGAGAAAACAGAGAAAATAAAAATTATAGTTCTGTTTCGTTCC
The DNA here is from genome assembly GCA_035136125.1 of Quercus rubra. Classification (NCBI taxonomy): domain Eukaryota; kingdom Viridiplantae; phylum Streptophyta; class Magnoliopsida; order Fagales; family Fagaceae; genus Quercus; species Quercus rubra. Next base: position 25,924 of record JAXUIC010000559.1, read on the forward strand.
TACTCGAAGCGTAATAGAAAATACCGTAAAAATAGTAAAAAAATTCAAAAAATTAAAAAAAAACTATTATTGCTTCATTTTAAGCCAAAATAGGTTGAAAAATGTTGAGAAAGAGAGAAAATAGAAATTATGTTCCGTTTCGTTCCTGCTCGATGCGTAATAAAAAATTCCAAAAAAATAACAAAAAATTCAAAAAACTAAAAAATACCATTATGAATTCATTCAAGCCAAAATAGGTGGAAACAGAGGAGAAACAGAAATAAAAATTATCGTTCTGTTCCGTTCCGTTCCTACCCGATGCGTAATAGAAAATTCCAAACAAATGGATAAAAATTCAAATAATTAAAAAATACCATTGTGGCTTCATTGAAGCCAAAATAGGCTTGAAAAGGCTGGGAAATAGAGAAAATAAAAATTATCGTTCCGCTTCGTTCCTTCTCGATGCGTAATAGAAAATTCCAAAAAAAACAAAAAAATTAAAAAAAATTAAAAAATACCTTGTGGCTTCATTTCAAACCAAAATACATTGCAAAAATGCTGTAAAAGAGAGAAAATAAAAATTATCCTTCCGTTCCATTCCTACTCGACGCGTGATAGAAAATTCCAAAAAAATAGCAAAAAAATTCAAAAAGTTAAAAGATACCATTATGGCTTCATTTCAAGATTTTTGGTCGGTAAAGTCTGAGGAAGAGTGAAAATAAAAATTATCGTTCCGTTCTGTTCCTACCGATGCATAATGGAAAATTCCAAAAAATAGAAAAAATTAAAAAAATTAAAAAATACCATTGTGGCTTCATTACACGCCAAATAGGTTGGAGAAAGCTGAAAAAGAGAAAAATAAAAATTCTTGTTCCGTTCCATTCCTACCGAAGCGTAATAGAAAATACCGTAAAAATAGTAAAAAAATTCAAAAATTAAAAAATACCATTATTGCTTCATTTAAGGCAAAATAGATTGGAAAATGATGAGAAAGATAGAAAATAAAAAACTATCGTTCTGTTTCGTTTCTACCAGGCGCGTAGTAGAAAATTCAAAAAAAATTTAAAAATTTTAAAAATACCATTACTAATTCATTTCAAGCCAAAAATTGGTTGGAAGGATGAGAAACAGAGAAAATAAAAATTATAGTTCTGTTCGTTCCTACTCGAAGCGTAATAGAAAATACCGTAAAATAGTAAAAAAATTCAAAAAATTAAAAAAAAAACTATTATTGCTTCATTTTAAGCCAAAATAGGTTGAAAAATGTTGAGAAAGAGAAAATAGAAATTATTTCCGTTTCGTTCCTGCTCGATGCGTAATAAAAAATTCCAAAAAAATAACAAAAATTCAAAAAACTAAAAAAAATACCATTATGAATTCATTTCAAGCCAAAATAGGTTGGAAACAGAGGAGAAACAGAAATAAAAATTATCGTTCTGTTCCGTTCCGTTCCTACCCGATGCGTAATAGAAAATTCCAAACAAATGGATAAAAAATTCAAATAATTAAAAAATACATTGTGGCTTCATTTGAAGCCAAAATAGGCTTGAAAAGGCTGGGAAATAGAGAAAAATAAAAATTATCGTTCCGCTTCGTTCCTTCTCGATGCGTAATAGAAAATTCCAAAAAAATAACAAAAAAATTAAAAAAAATTAAAAAATACCCTTGTGGCTTTTCACAACCAAAATACATTGCAAAAATGCTGTAAAAGAGAGAAAATAAAAATTATCCTTCCGTTCCATTCCTACTCGACGCGTGATAGAAAATTCCAAAAAAATAGCAAAAAAAATTCAAAAAGTTAAAAGATACCATTATGGCTTCATTTCAAGATTTTGGTCGGTAAAGTCTGAGGAAGAGTGAAAATAAAAATTATCGTTCCGTTCTGTTCCTACGATGCATAATGGAAAATTCCAAAAAAATAAAAAAAAATTAAAAAAATAAAAAATACCATTGTGGCTTCATACACGCCAAAATAGGTTGGAGAAAGCTGAAAAAGAGAGAAAATAAAAATTCGTTCCATTCTACCGAAGCGTAATAGAAATACCGTAAAAATAGTAAAAAAATTCAAAAAATTAAAAATACCATTATTGCTTCATTTTAAGGCAAAATAGATTGGAAAATGATGAGAAAGATAGAAAATAAAAACTATCGTTCTGTTCGTTTCTACCAGGCGTAGTAGAAAATTCAAAAAAAATTTAAAAATTTTAAAAATACCATTACTAATTCATTTCAAGCCAAAATTGGTTGGAGAAGGATGAGAAACAGAGAAAATAAAAATTATAGTTCTGTTCGTTCCTACTCGAAGCGTAATAGAAAATACCGTAAAAATAGTAAAAAAATTCAAAAAATTAAAAAAAACTATATTGCTTCATTTAAGCCAAAATAGGTTGAAAATGTGAGAAAGAGAGAAAATAGAAATTATTGTTCCGTTTGTTCCTGCTCGATGCGTAATAAAAAATTCCAAAAAAATAACAAAAAAATTCAAAAAACTAAAAAAATACCATTATGAATTCATTTCAAGCCAAAATAGGTGGAAACAGAGGAGAAAAGAAATAAAAATTATCGTTCTGTTCGTTCCGTTCCTACCCGATGCGTAATAGAAAATTCCAAAAATGGATAAAAATTCAAATAATTAAAAAATACCATGTGGCTTCATTTGAAGCCAAAATAGGCTTGAAAAGGCTGGGAAATAGAGAAAATAAAAATTATCGTTCCGCTTCGTTCCTTCTCGATGCGTAATAGAAAATTCCAAAAAATAACAAAAAAATTAAAAAAAA
>JAXUIC010000560.1:0-28639 GCA_035136125.1 Quercus rubra
GAGAAGAACGTAACAAGTGGGGACGAGGAAGCTACCGCTACTTCCTATCGTCCAGAAAACCTCCGTCCAGGCTGGGAAGAGAAAGGCCAAGCCTATTTCATCTACTGTGGATCTGGACGACCTTCCAAGTCGTCGAGGTCCTAAGAAACAGAAATCCAAGGCAGACAAGGCTCCTCTTCCCAAGGTGCCTAAATTTGTACCTCCGACGGTGAATTTGGACGAATCTCCAGTAGATGTGGAACCCGTCCAGACAATTCATCCTAGTCAAGGTGAACCTACCCCACAGACTAAGACTCCTCGCAAGCCTTCGTCGTCTGAACCCTCTGATCGTCCTTCTAACCTGGTGTTGGACGAGAACTATGCATGGAGAACGTTCAAAGGGATCGTCACTGACAATGAAGTTAATGAATGCTACAATATGTCAGTGAAGGAATTTGAACGTTCCGGTATCCATGACCTTTTCAAGGTAAGTCTTATTCGTCTTGGTGCATTTTTGAAAATATTTCCAAAATAATGTTTTAACTTACCCTCGTCTATGCACAGGCTATGTCCAAATTTTATACTGCGACATGCCAGGCTAAGGAGCTTGCTTCAGAGGCTAAGACGGCTAAGGAGAAAGCGAAGGAAATGAGCAATGAAGTTTTGTTGAAGAAGGGGGAGGTCCTTAGACTGACAGAAGACTTTAACCGTCTGCAAGGGAGTGAGACGAGGCTGAAGAATGAGGTGGAAGAGCTCAAATCTGATAACATAGAGAAAGACACTCGCATCGTCTATCTTGAAGGGCAGATCTCTGGGCTGGTTTCGTCCTTGGAGAAGGCACGTGAGGAAGCTATAGCGTCCTTCAAGAAGTCTGACGAGTATAAAGGTCGTCTAGACAGTCACTATGCTGCTGGCTATGAGGACTTCCGTGCTGACGCCAAGGAGACGTTCCCAGATCTGGATTTTGACTCTTTCAAACTCCCTCTCGCCACCGAAAGCTCCGTCTTGCAGACGAGTTCTGAGGATGTCAACGTCATGGATGATGCCAATAACGAGGTAACCCAAGGTGATCCAAAGACTAGGGGTAGCGCACCTGGTGGTTCGTCCAAATGATCTGTATTTTCTTTTAAAACATTAAATTACTTTTTGTTGGAAGTGCCCGTTGTTTTGGGCTTTATTTCTGCCTTAAATTCAAATTTGTACAAGTACAATTACCTCGTCCAAGTTTATGGATGAGTCATTTATACACTTAAGGGTTTTTGGTATGTTGGTCGTCCACCCTTTTTTTCAAATCTTATGAATAAATGATTATTTCTCATTAACACCAGTGTTTGAATATGTCCATTTTTATATATGAACTTGTTTACACCGTCCATTGGTATCATGTGGACATGTGGTTCGTCCACTAAGGGAATTTGCTTACCCCGTCTTAAGTATGTAGGTGAATTTCTTTTACATCACCAAAACAGAGTAGAATCACTTTTGTGCTCGTCGAGTAGATCTCGTCTACGAACAACGTTAGTAGAATAATTTCCATTAAACTTCCGTCCATGCACAGAATTGCTGTGATGGTTAGATCTCGTTTATGGGTTTGCATTACACAACCTTGCTCCGTCCAGGGTTTGGACGGAAGGTTTGGTATTGCTCTTATTCGTCCATGTGTTGGACGAGGGGTCTAAAATTTGGCACACCTTGGTTCTTTCATGGCTTAGACGAGGGTTGTTAGGATTGCATCCTGTCTTAAGCTTTAGACGTGCATGCCTTGTGTTTTTCTCCTTTGAGTCAAACTTACGGACGATACATCCTTGCGTCCAAGGAATTTATCCGTCCATGTTTGTTTGCCTTTAATGGATCGTTCTGGATAAATGCATAAAAAGAATGAAGGATTTTCATACAACTATGTATGTATTTGAAAACACATCATATACATATAACTGAAAATCCAAACTTATGCAAATACTTGTCCATAGGTATGGCACATGCTCGAGAGCTAGTGCCTTAGGGGATAAAAACACACAATAATAAAAGCCACACAAATTCATCCAAGAATAGTACAAGTACTTTCTAGGGGATTATTAACAAACATAAAGCAGTAAACAAACACGCACAGTAAACTCCGTTCGTCCAGGGATGTCGTCTATGGTCACTTTCGTCCATAGTACGGAGCCAACACTTACTGATAGTATCTTCTTAGATGCTCAACATTCCAAGGGTGTTCAAGCCTCCGTCCGTCCAGAGCTTCCAGATAATAAGATCCTTGCCTCTTGCAGTTGATGACCCTGTAGGGTCCTTCCCAGTTTGGTCCCAGTTTCCCATAGGCTGGGTTTCTTGTTGCCAAGGTAACCTTTTTCAGGACGAGATCCCCAATATTGAAGCGCCTAGGCTTCACCATGGCATCATACTGTCTGGCCATGAGATTTTTGTACCTCGCTGTTCTCTGTTCTGCATCCATCCTGACTTCGTCCATGAGGTCAAGGTTAAGACGGAGCTGTTCTTCGTTTTCTTCAGCTTGATACTTCCTCACCCTGTGGCTCATCATGTGTACCTCTGCTGGTATAACTGCCTCGCTTCCGTAGGCCAGTTTAAAAGGAGTTTCCCCTGTCGGAGTTCTCACTGTTGTTCTGTAAGCCCATAAAACACCTGGTAGCTCATCCGGCCATACGCCCTTTGCCCCTTCAAGCCGAGTCTTGATGATCTTCAACAAGGATCGGTTTGCTACTTCTGCCTGGCCGTTGGCCTGTGGGTGGGCGGGTGAGGAGTAGTGATTCTTCATTCCAAGCTGTTCACAGAATTCTCTGAAGGTGTATTGTCGAACTGTCGTCCATTGTCAGACACTAGTGCTCTTGGTACGCCAAATCTGCATACAATGTTCTTCCAGACGAAGTTCTTGACATTCTGTTGTGTAATTTTTGCTAAGGGTTCAGCTTCCACCCATTTTGTGAAGTAGTCTATTCCTACTACCAGAAACTTCATTTGCCGAGTCCCAGTTGGGAAGGGCCCCAAAATGTCTAGTCCCCATTGCGTGAAAGGCCAAGGGGCTATCATGGGCGTGAGATACTCTGCGGGTTGTCTGGGAATGTTGCTGAAGCGCTGACATTGATCACATACTTTAACATATGCCTTGGCATCAGCTTGGATGGTTGGCCAATAGAATCCGCTATGGATGACTTTATGGACGAGTGATCTGGCTCCCGAATGGTTGCCACATGCGCCTTCATGAACCTCCCTTAACATGTAGTTTGCCTCGTCTGGGGCCAGACATCTTAAGAGAGGTTGGGAAAAACCTCTTTTGTATAACACTTCGTCTATAAGTACGTACCTGGCTGACTTGACCTTGAGCTTCCTTGCTTCGTCCTTCTCTTCTGGAAGCCTTCCATCCTTCAAGTATGACACTATAGGGATCATCCAATTTCCATCACCTTCTATCTGCAGCATCTCTGGAAGGTCTATACTAGGCATGTATTGTACTGCATCCAATCCGTCCACTGCCTCATTTGCAGACGCTTCCTTTGCCAGAGTATCCGCTTCCACATTCTCTTCCCTTGGGATTTGAATGAAATCAGCTTTCTTAAATCTCTTTACAAGGCGCACTACCTTCTTTAAATATTTCTTCATTCTGTCTTCCTTCGCTTCACATAGCCCATTTATTTGGCCCATGACCAACTGAGAGTCTCCTAAGACAAGTATTGAGTCTGCGTCTACAGACTTAGCCAACTCCAACCCCTTTAAAAGGGCTTCATACTCCACTTCATTATTAGTAGTCTGGTATTGCAAGCGAGCTTTGTACTTCAACTTGTCCCCTTCTGGTGACTGCAAAACAACTCCAATTCCTCCAGCATACGATGTAGACGATCCATCTACATGGACAACCCATTTTTTATCGTATTCTCCTTCGCCATGGTCCTCGTAAATGGGGAGTGAACTCTGCAATGAAATCTGCTAGGGCTTGAGCCTTTATTGCATTTCTCGGTTGGTACCGAATGTCAAATTCACTAAGTTCCACCGCCCATTGAATCAGTCGTCCTGCGGCTTCCAGCTTGTTCATTGCCTTTTTGAGCGGATGGTCTGTCATGACATTGATGACATGAACTTGGAAGTAATGTCTTAACTTCCTGGAAGCCGTTATTAGTGCAAAAGCCAATTTCTCTATAAGTGGGTACCTTCCCTCTGCCCCTCTAAGTGCTCGGCTAGTGTAGTACACGGGTTTTTGCACTCTTCCTTCCTCTCTGATTAGAGCTGAACTTACGGCGTGTGGGGACACCGCTAAGTACAGGTACAGTTCTTCTCCTTACTCGGACGGACTTAACAATGGAGCTCTAGTGAGATAGTCCTTCAGGTCTTGGAAAGCCTTCTGACATTCGTCCGTCCATTCGAATGCTTTCCTGAGGACTTTGAAGAAAGGTAGACATTTGTCAGTGGCTTTCGAAACAAACCTGTTCAAAGCAGCAACTCGTCTAGTGAGGGATTGGACTTCTTTGATGTTCTTTGGTGGCTCCATGTCCAGTATGGCTTGGATCTTGTCTGGATTCGCCTCAATCCCCCTTTGCGAGACCATGAAGCCTAGAAACTTTCCCGATGACACTCCGAACGCACATTTACTTGGGTTCAATTTCATCTTATACCGCCTAAGCGTTTCAAAGGTTTCCTGTAGATCGTCCAAATGGCTTCCCTCGTCTATGCTCTTCACAAGCATGTCGTCAACATAAACCTCTACATTCCGTCCTATCTGCGGACGAAACATATGATTTACCAGCCTTTGATAAGTTGCCCCCGCGTTCTTCAGACCGAAGGGCATCACTTTGTAGCAAAACAAGCCTTGGCTAGTGATGAAGGAAGTCTTCTCCTGATCAGCTTCATCCATCTTAATCTGGTTGTATCCTGAGAAGGCGTCCATGAAGCTCAGCAATTGATGGCCAGCCGTAGAGTCTACTTGTTGATCAATGCGTGGCAAAGGATAACTATCTTTGGGACACGCCTTGTTCAAGTCAGTGAAATCTACGCACATTCTCCACTTGCCACTTGCTTTCTTCACCATCACCACATTGGCTAACCAATCCGGGTAATAGACTTCCTTAATGAACTGGGCAATGGTCAATTTCTGAAGCTCTTCCTTGATTGCCTTATCTCGCTCCGGAGCGAATACCCTCTTCTTCTGGCGAACAGGCTTAACCAAGGGGTACACGTTCAATCGATGAGTGATTACACTTGGATCGATTCCCGGCATGTCGTCATGACTCCATGCAAAGACGTCGATACTCTCTCTCAGGAACTGGATGAGGTCTTCTCTTGCCTTCTCCTTTATACCTGTTCCAATTCTAGTGAACTTCTCGGGATCATTTTCTTGTAAAAGAACATTTTCCAATACTTCTATGGGCTCTGCAACAACCCTTCTCTCCTCAATACTCAATGTTTGCACCTGCTCGTCCAGAGCCATCATGGCTAAATAACATTCTCTAACTGCCAACTGATCTCCTTGTGCTTGGCCTATCCCATACTCCGTTGGGAATTTGACTGATAGATGGTAGGTAGACGTTATCGCCTTCCAACTGTTCAGGGTTGGTCTTCCGATAATGGCATTGTACGAAGATGAACAATCCACCACGAGGAAATTGACTTCCCTAGTTACCTGTTGTGGGTATGACCCTACCACTACTGGTAACGTAATGGTGCCCACTGGCTGCACCTTCATTCCTCCGAACCCTATCAGTGGTGAGCAAACTGGACGAAGTTGATCCCGCCCAAGCCTCATCTGTTGGAAGGCGGGATAGTACAATATGTTTGCTGAGCTTCCATTATCAACTAACACTCTCCTGGTTGTATAATCTGCAATAAGCAAAGTAATGACAATTGCATCGTCGTGCGGGTGATGGATCCTCTCAGCATCTTCGTCGGTGAAGGAAATGGCAGGGTCGTCCATAGGATTCGTCCTTGGAGATCGTCCAGAGAGCTGGACGTTCTGAACTGCTTTGAGATACGTTTTCCTCGATTTGGAAGATTGCCCCATTGAGTTTCCTCCAATGATAATCCTTATCTCTCCAAGTGGGGGGCGGGACGATTCCTCCATTTTTCCTTTCAACTTCTCCTCTCTATGATCCCTTCCGACAAAATGCCTCAGCTTTCCTTGTTTAATCAGATTCTCAATTTGCTGTTTCAGATCGTAACATTCATCAGTGTCATGCCCATGGTCCCTGTGGAAGCGACAATATTTATTCTTTTTGCGCTTATTGGGATCTCCCTTCATCTTCTCTGGCCATTTTAGAGAAGGGTCGTCCTTGATTTGCATGAGCACTTGATCAAGGGGAGCATTCAAGGGCGTGTAGTTTTGACTTCTTCCCGAAGGACCAGTCTTCCTGTCATCCCGTTCCTTTTTATCTTCCGTCCGTCCCTTCTTTGGACGAGGGCCTAACTCTGAGTGGCGTGCTGGACGTGCTTTCGTCCTTTCAGCTCTTTTCCTCTTCTTGGCTATGATTGCATCTTCTGCATTCATGAAGTTTTGAGCCGAATGAACTAGCTCGGCCATGGTTTGAGGCTCCTTTTCATACAGTTTGTGGATAAATAAGTCAGAATTAATCCCGTTGTGGAAGGCCGCCAATAGAAGCTTGTCGTCTACCTCGTCCACACTAAGGGCTTCTCTGTTGAAGCGAGTGATGAATGACCGTAGGCTTTCGTTCTCCCCTTGCTCTATGGTCAGCAAGCTGGACGAAGAACGCTTGTGCCTCTGTCCCCCAATGAAGTTGTTAACAAACAATTTGCTTAACTCTTCAAAAGAACTTACAGAACTCGGGGGTATTTTGCTGAACCAAACCCGCGCTGGGCCTTTAAGGGTGGTTAGGAAGGCTCTACACATGATTTCGTCAGGAACCCCTTGAAGGTGCATTGTCGTTTTGAAAGTAGCAATGTGATCAAATGGGTCACGCGTTCCATCGTACGAATCCAGGGAAGGTAGTTTGAACTTTAATGGTAGGGGATGACCATTGATGGAAGCCGTAAAGGGAGAGTCTGTTCTGTGGACCAAATCTTCTATTGGATTCGTCCTCCTCATGTTCTCTTTCATCTCCTCCATGACTTTCTTCATTTGGTCCATCTCTTCCTTCACCGTCCGAGAAGTGGTGCCTCTAAACTGACTTCCAATCTCAAGATTTTCTCTTTCGCCATGACCTTGTGTTTGTCCTCCTCCTTCATGCTCCTCACGTGCCTGTCTTCTCTGATTAATCTCCATTCTTAACTCCTGGTTCTGGCGAGTCAACTCTGCCATCGCAGCCGCCTAGATTGCACATGCTGAACAGACGATGTCTGCATGGCTGGTGCAGATTGGCGATCACGTTGGGGATCACTTGAAGCGCCTCTGCTTCCCTGACGGCCTGGGCTAGTAGCCCTCGACCTGGTCCTGACCATCCCAACCCTTTTGTCGCGGAAGAGTCACAAAACAGCCTTACACTCTCCCCACAGACGGCGCCAACTGATATCGCTTCGAATCAGTGGGTTGGATAATCTGGCTTCGGTGAGACTATCGACGGTGGTGGAAGGCCTGCAAAGAAGGAAACAGTCAAAGAGGAGACCGGAGATGACCGGCCAAACCCCCTCCGATGAGAAAGTTAGTATGGAGTTCCAAATGTTTCGGAGATTTTTTGTTCAAGAGATTTCTTACCCCCGTTTTGTTCAGACCGGTCCTTTATATAGGGACATTGGGGCGGTTATTTCCTCAATAACTTCCCCAAGGTTCTCGGAAGCCTGTGAGTTCGGAGATAACTTCCTCAACGGCTGGAAACTGCTGATGGAGATCAACTGCTCCAAGAACTTTGGGCGATAGTCATGGATTTATTAACCGCTCTGTCATGTCGAGTTTTGCAAGTGTTGTCTGTTCGTCCGTCTGTTGCATGGATGATTGAATCGTCCACTCCTCGTTATCGTCCACGGACGACGTCCATGGATGGCTTCACTGTGGTCTATAGACAAGTTCCACGGACGACCTAACCATCGTCCAAGGAGGACCTCGTCAACCGTATACTTTATTCTTAGTCTTAGAAAACTGTCTTTTGTCAATGATTCCTGTCACCATCTACCTTTGGTCGTGGACGACCCTTATGGACGAACTGGAGACAGACAAATTCAGTATCCTATCACTAATTAAATGGGTTGTGTTGGTAATGGATAATTAATTTATATATAAATGAGTTATAAATGGATAAATGCGTAATTATACACCCAACCCACTTATGACCTAATCCATTTATGACCCAACCACCCATTTGCCACCCCTACTCACGACGGACGGACGGTGCCTCCCTCCTTGCCTCATCGGTGCTAACAAACTCCTAAACACAAAACGTGACAGCGAAAAACCCTAGCCTCAAATCCTCTGCCTCACGCCTTCCCTCCTTGCCATAAAATTCTCACACTTCGACCAATGCCACCGCCAACTCGTTGGAATCGTTGTAGAAGCCGTGGAACCATGGCTGAGAATGGTGTTGCAATCCCATCTCTGTTAGTGCTGCCGTGAGCATGGTATCTCCATGTCATCTGCCTCCCTCTCGGTAACGTCAACGGTTACACTTTGTTTTAGTATTGAAATTTGTTTTTTGTTTTTTTTTTTTTTAATTCAAGTAATTCATATGCAAATTTGGTGTAGAGTATTGCAATATATATGGCCTTGAGGCAATCCAATGAATTATATAAATATATAATCATGTGGATGGAATGGGTCGAAATAACTAATAACCAAAAAGAATTTTTTATGTATTTTGAGCTTGTCTATTGCTGGTTTTCAAAAAGAATTCCAAACTTGGACTATTGCTGGTTTTCTAGCCTCAAAGATGCTGTTGGAAAATCCGGAGAAGGCATTATTTGTTGTTCCATTATTTGAACTAGGGACTTACTAATGTTGATTGCTCTCATTTTTGAGAGCCTCTTATTTGTTCTATGATCAACAGTTGCTTGTACATGAGTTGTAGTTGTTATTTGGACAATGATTAAAGACTACTGTAAAATTCTTTATTTCCTTTTACTGTTTTTGTTAAGATTACTAGCTCTTGCTTCGTTTGTATTGTTTATAAGCATGCTGATGCATCATTAAGAAACAGCTATTTGATAGTCAAGTTAGTGATCATAGACATACAAGATGCATATGGATTTTAAAATTTGTCTTCAATCACCATTGTCTTCAACCAGTCAACGTGTGCTTACTTATATGTGTCTGTGTGTTTAGTTTAAAAGAATATGCATATATTTTAAATTAATGCAATCAGATGGACTTTCAATAGCACATTGCACACTAGCTATTGCTAATTGAGGCAAACATATTCATTTTATGCTCATTATGCAGTTGTGTTTGTGATTTGCTTACATTTCATTCTTTTTTTCCCTCCTGACAGTGAAATAGAAGATAATGATAATGACAGTGATGACAATAAAGGCCGTGTTTGTGTTATTCTTTGAACCTGTTCAATCGACTTCTACTCTACAATTTCAGCAGCAACTAAAACAATGACAAGGGAGGCAAAACAGTTTAATGGTTTTGAACTGCAGCATATTCATCATATGGATATGGAATTGGAAAGGAGCTATGTTGGGCTCAACATTTAACTTTCATTTACTTTGGTGCTGCCTCATCAGCTCTCCAATCAAGAGTATTCCAAAAAAATTTTGTACACTAGATGATTAATTTTCTATTGTAAGATGTCAAGCTATTGTTTATTTTGGATAATTGTCAGTCTTATGGATAGCAGAATTTTAGAAGACGTATATGGATTAGTGGATGCTTTCTAAGGATTGCATTAGTTTAACTTAGCAAGGGGTATGCCCGTTAATATTGTGAGATATATATATATATATATATATATAGAGAGAGAGAGAGAGAGAGAGAGAGAGAGAGAGAGAGAGAGAGAGAGAGAGAGAGAGAGAGAAGAGGAATGGAGTACCTTGATAAAATTCGCTATTGCCCAATTGTTTGTTATCAGTGTTTTTCCTAGTCTACTTATTTTTAGCTTTATGGTTTAGTTGTTTTTCAAATCTGATAATGAGTTATCCTCTATTCAAGTAGAGGCTTTGTTGTGTTACAGTGTATGCCTCTTTGTATTCTATTGTTGAATTTGTATCTAGTTTGTGTTGAAGTAGGTTATGTAATGAACTCAAACATAATGAGGATCAAACATGTCCATCTCTTAATAACATAAATAAAGAGCAAAGATATCCATAGATGTAAAGCTCAAATAATGTTGAATAAAAAAAAAAAAAAGCTTTGTTGTAAGTCACCATATGTGCTTAAAAAAATATAAGCTTTTCCCTAGGTAAATAATACCATAATATCCATTACAAATGAAGAACTATGTTGTGTTCAACACAAAAAGGAAAAACAAAAAGTTTGTCATCTTGATCAAGTCGAACTTAATTTTTTAACTGAACTTGCTAGCATCTTGATCCTTAAACTGATGCCCATAATGTTGAGCCTACAAAAAGAATAAAAGAAAATGTATTATATTATTTAGAAATCAACATGTTTATAATTGACATAGTTAAATATATAATGTAGTAACAATACTTGTAGCAAATTCAAATGATTCAAGTTGATTATATGATGTTGTGTTCCATAAACACGAAGCTGGTCAGTATTTGGCACTTGACATCCACTTCCCCAAAATTGATTTGGAAGACTCTACAAATACAAATTTCATTAAAAAAAAAAAAGGTTAAATCTCAAACTATTAACAAGTATAACATTGAATAAAAGTTAAGGAATAACTGACAGTTGGTGTATATTGCTTCCCTGAGTGCCAAAATATGTTGGGTTAATACTAGTTACTGCAATTTGATTAGTATATAATAAATTATAAATGATTAACTATACCTGCATTTGGTTTCTAGGAAATAAAGGAGTGCCAAAATATGGCATCATATGTCCACCACTTGAACCTTGACTTAGATGACACTGTGCAATTGAAAATAAATCTAAAAAATTACATATCAAGAAAAAGAGAAAAAATTATGCAAAAACCAAGGGACTAGGAGGGTAAAGAAACTGAATATTAAAAAAAAAAAGAATAGTCAAAAGGGAGATAAAGAAAATCTGCATTTGGTAAACTATACCTGGTTTCTAGGAAATAAAGGAGAGCCAAAATATGGCATCATATATCCATCACTAGAATCTTGACTCAGATGACACTATGCAATTGAAAATAAATCTAAAAAAATTAAATATACAAGAGAAAAAATTATGGAAAAACCAAAGAAAGTAAAGAAACTAAATATTAAAAAACATTTTAGTCAAAGGGGAGATAAACAAAATCTGCACAACACGACCTTTCAAGAAACAATTCTACTAACTCAATTAGCTGGACTATAACAGATGGATGTGAAACCAAAAGTAAAATTTGTACCCTAACCAAAATAAGTAGTGTAATCTTTTTTATTTTTTTTTTTTATTTTTATAGATAATTAGATTAATAAAATGCAATCGTGTAAATTATTTTCATAGTAGATTAAAATCTCAAACAATTAATCTTATAGTTTTTCCTTATTCTTAATACTTGAACATTCTTTCTCTCTTGTGTTCCCATTTCATGATCTTCTTGTGGAGTACTTAAAGTAGGCAAACCAATTTCACCTACATTAACTTCAATTTCTTGTACCACTTGAGAATTCTTTCATTAGAAAGAAAATAGATGAATTAGACAAGTTATTTAGATAAACAAATATATATATATATATATATGTATGTATGTATGTATAATACAGCAAAGAAACTAATAAAATAGATTATTAGCTAAAATTAAATAAGCAACTACCTGTTTTCCTTTTCCCCTTTTTTTTTTTTTTGCTAGTTTTGTTCCCTTCCTATCTCTTTTTTGTTTTCAACTTCCTAATCACTTGGTCTATTTTAGATTCCTTTCATTTTGACACTGGTCATCCTTTACTTCGAGCCACTAAAGGACTAAGCACCTTAATAAATTCCTTTGATGTCCCATTAATAACTTCATTAGATATTGTAACTGCACCCGGTGTGTGATGAGATGTTTTGACCACTTTTACTACTTGACACATTCAGACTCAACTTCTCCTTTAGCTTATCTAAACTATCATCACAGTCATACAACTTTCTTCAGTTTTTGATGCCATTGATGTAACTTCATAAAAAGAAGTGCGCAATTTATCATAACGTCGTGCTTCAGGATTTCCACTCAATTCATTGTAAATACATTTAATAAATGCATATCTTTGTTTCGAGTCCTTACTCCACCATGGAAGAATATATTATGATGGCAATATTTTAATATTCTTTATCATCATGAGCATAGAAAAGGCATGCTTGCGGAGGATTCCTCTAAATTCAAATAATCAACAATTGCATTGTACCTCCAATTCATCTTCATTAAAGTAAACATGGAAGGTTACTTCCTTTGTATCATCATCATTTCTATCTCATCAACAACTTGATATGTAGAAATTGCACCTTCTTGTTTAAGAAGAAAAGGATGACAATACATTTTCCTCCTAATCTCATCTTGAACCTCCTTGAACTTTGAATTGGTATAACTTTCTTGAAATTGCTTCTCAATAGCATAATGAGTTATGCATGGAACTCTTGAAGTTAGAGAAAAAAAAATCTTTCGTGTTCTCCTTTTCAACCTTACTCTTTCAAGGCCTCATCATATTGATCAGCAAATTGCTTCAATGTAGTCTTTCGGCCCCCACATAACCATCAAAAAAGGCATTCATACTTTCACTACATAGTGTAGTAGACATTACTACCCAAAATGTATTTTTCACATATGTTGGTATCCAATGATGTCGCTCATAATACAACCATTGCAACCATTCATTATCTTGAAGATTATGCACCTCAAGTAATATTTGTCAACTGTCTTCAAATTTATCACGACTTAAGGAGACATATACATAACGGTCTATATCCCTCTTAATCGCCTCATATTGAGAATATCCTTTAAATTTCTTGGGAATTTTCTTCATTATATGCCATAAACAAAACCTATGTTTAGTTTCAGGGAATACTATTTCAATTGCCCTTTTCATAGCTTGGTCCTGATTAGTTATAATTGCTTTTAGAGCTCGACCTGACATATACTTCATCCATGATTCAAACAACCAAACAAAAGTATCAACATTCTCGTTTGATATTAGACCACACCCAAGAAGTATTGATTGACGATGATGATTCACTCCTACAAATAGAGCAAATGACATTTTATATGGATTTGTTAAGTATGTTGTGTCAAATGTTATAACATTCCCAAAATATTCACATGTGGCTCTACTTCTTGCATCCGCCCAAAACACATTCCTCAATCAAGATCTATCATCCACATCCATTACATAATAAAACTGATCATCTTTTTCTTGCATTCTAACAAAATAGTCACGAATTGCTCTAGCACTTCCCACCCCAAGTCGAAGTTGCCTTGCTTTGTCAACATGATTTTTATAGTCTTTCTCTCCAAATGGAAGCTTCTCAAATCATACTGCTTCAATAACAATAGATTTATAGTTTTTACTGATACGAATTCCAGCTTTATCATTTAATTCAAGCCTTCTTTTCACATAAGAGTCCATCTGTTTATGACATCTAAAATATCTAGCTTTTCCAGGACTCAAAGTATGGACATGGTCAAGCACAATAGTAGTCAATGTAAACTTTCCATCAGGACAACAAGTAGCATTAATCTTGGCCTTGCACCCGATATTTTTTTTAGGGGCTCGGTTTAAGAGCATTAGTTGCCTTACTTTTTGCCTTGCCTTGATTAACACATGAAATAGTGAAATATTTTAAATTTCCATCATGTCTAAGTTTATAGGTTCTCTTTGACACACCAAAACCTGCTTGTTTAGCATATTGCATATAATACGCTCTAACTTCTTCTTTAGAATTAAACATCATCCCAACCTTTGGTTCTAAAACAATTTCATTTTCATCTAAAATCTTGTTGATCTCATGCTCCTTTTCTTCGGTCTTTCAATCTCTAACTTTTGCTCATTTTCTTCCTCATCAATGACAATTTCTTCATCTGAAGACATGTATTCTTCATTGTCTGACAATCACATAATTGTTTCCATTAGAAATACTACTCAATTATCTAGTAAAAAATATAAAAGTTTAAACCATTTAGAAGCCGAGCATACAAAACTTTAAAAATAAAATTGTCACATGGGATTGCAACACTAGCATAAAATAATCCAATAAAATTTAAAATTCTATCATATAACTTTAAAATTTCTGTTATATAAAATTCTATCATATGGGATTGCAACACCGTAGTCAAGCATAAAATAATCCCATAACATTTGAATCCCCTTTCAATGCTTTCATTACTTCTTGGTTGAATCGGGAAAAAACAGCAATTTCTTATTAATCTAGAGCTTGAATCACATTACGGAAAACAACAAACTTATTCGTTGAATGTGAATGAATAATCACTAATACCACATGCAATAATTTCACTACTTGATGATGCCGTAAAAATCACCAGTGAGCCATACAGTCCTCGCACGCTCAAAACAATACCTACACATTAAAAAGAGAAGACCTAACAGAGAGCACTGGTTTGGTGTCGGCCAAATACCCTCCGAAGGTCAAGTTAGAACTTTTCACAACTCTAGGGTGCCAGAGCTGGGATGAATTATGCGTACCTGTTTTCTGAGGGTCTTTGGGTTTTTATAGTAGTATAGAATCAATCTCTTATGCTTGCGCAACAAGTCTTTTCCTTATATGGAAGATCTTCATTAACGTGCGTATATTCCAGAATCCTCCATGTGTTAGAGTTCTATTCGTAGTGGGACTCTATGGACTAGGGTTAATCATGAGGCGCAAGTTATTTTCATTTAGGGTTTCTTAGAGACCATATAATGATTAGTTGAGTGTCATGTGGTTTTTTTTTTTTTTTTTGTCCGTCCACCCTAGGTTCGTCCACAAAGGCTTCGTCCACTACTGGCTCATTTAAGTAGTCTGTCCTTCTATATGAATACGTCCACCTAATATTTGTTCATATTTGATAGCTCTTGTTTACACCATTAGATCCATCCGAGTAAATCCGTCATTTCAGATTTTCTCCCTCTTTAGTTGCACCCTCACTCCATGGGTCCATGATCACTAATTGGAAGGATCCATGGGGTGACAGTTTAATCTGGTCTTTTAAGGAATTGTGAGATGACAGATCAACCCAACCTTTTGAAGAACGCTCACAGCCTTGACAAGTTAGCCTGAGATCATTAATGGTGAAGGACACATGGCATTTACAGGATGGTCGCTTGTTTAGATTGAAGCGTCCCTTCTTCTTTCATGTTGTTCTCCTTATATATACATGCTCTCTTCCTCTCATTTTTTTAGTTTCTGCTAAAATCCAAGACCAAAGCGCGCCCGTCATACTTTCCAAACTATCGTCTCGTTTAGCTACTGCATCCGTCGCCAAAGTACCCCTTACTAAACCTCCACTGGTAACTCTCCTTCTCCTTCCGTTCAAATTTACCTTCTTTTCATAAGTTTTATAATACCGTCTATTATTTTAGATCCGTCTGTGTCTTAAGGTTTACTTTGTCACGTGTAGGTGACAAATGTCTAGTGCGTCGAGTAATCAGTCGTGTGTCCGCGATGGAGCAGGCTATGATGAAATGTATCCGTCAGGTCATAAAGACCTCGACGTTTCAAGTGAAGAGAGGAGCCTGTCAGCTTCCTCTTTAAGGGATGATGATTTGGAGATGGAAGGGTCAGAGGGTGGCTCCAGTGACGGCCTAATCGGTGACGAACCCCTAATTCAGTCAGTCATAGGACCTGATGGCTCAGGGAGTTCATCCTACTTCCCTTATGGACAATTAACAATTTTATATCTAAAATCAAAGAACCACACTTTAAAACACTTAGGGACAAGTACCAAATACCCGTCAATATACCCATGCGTCTACCTTACAAGTCAGAGAAGTGTTATTACGAGGGTCTTGAGGATGTGGGAATTTATGAGCAAATGCTGAAGGCAGGGCTCAAGTTTTCTTTAAGTACTCTCCACCGTCGTCTCCTCTAATACCTTGGATTATCCGTCAACCAGATCTCACCAAATGCTTGGAGGGTCTTTTTAAGTGTTGAGATTTTGTATGGTGCTATGTCAGACGAAGCACAGAGACTGAAGGTAGAGGAGTTTTTTCACTGTTACTGTCCTGCTGAGGTCACCCAATCCGAGGCATGTATAATTTTACGCCCAGGAACTTGTTGCTAAGGCTTATTTGTGAGAACCTTGACTCCAAGAGGGATTGGAAGAGTTGTTATTTCTTTTTAGAGGGTGACGAATGGATGTGTCACCCTAGTGATAATGAGTTTATGCCCGTTGACAAGGCATGGGGCATAATGCCACCGTCAGGTATGTGCTCGTCTACTTGAGACTTATTTTATGTTATAACTCTTTTAACATCTAATTGTTCGTCTTGGTATGCAGCTCGAGATCGTCCTCTAGTTTCTCTTGAACAATGTATGTTTGGTAACTGTTTTTTCCCTTTGTTTTTTGTTTTCAAAAACAATTTTCTATTTTGAGACTAAAAAACTTGTTTGGCAACTCAAAACGGGTAGAAAACAAAAACTGTTTTCAAAACTCAATTTGTAAAGGAAATTGAAAACATGCAAAGGGCTGTTTTCAGTTTCTAATTTTCAAAAGTCAATGAAAACACACATTTAATTTAATGAATCTATCTCATTTAATGAGTTAACATTAAAGTTCAAATCCTAATAACAACATATTTTAGTATTTTCTATTTTTTTCTTAAAAAACCATCTTTTTTAATTTCAACTAACCAAACATGTTTTTGATTTCAAAAATACAAGAAAATTGTTTTTTCTTTATATTCTCAAAATCAAGTTTTTGACAATAGAAAACAAAAACTGTTACCAAATATAACCTTATTTAGTCCATAAAGTGGACGGTTCATCCAAGAAGGATGATATCTTTATGTAGTCCATAAAGTGGACAGTTCATCCAAGAAGGATGGAAAATCACCTGTCCATAAAGTGGACAGATGATCCAGGAAGGATGGAAAATCAATTGTCCATAAAGTGGACGGATCATCCAAGAAGGATGGAAAATCTATTTAGTCCATAAAGTGGACGGATCATCCAAGAACGATGGAAAATCTATTAAGTCCATAAAGTGGATGGTTCGTCCAAGAAGGATGAAAACTTTGTCAAGCCCATAAAGTGGATGGTCCACCCAAGGAGGATGGAAGTTTCACTAAAACATATAAAATGGACGGTTCTATCTAAAGGCAAATAAAAAGTCATTACTAGTCCACAATATGAATGGACTTGAGGGCCTAAAGTGGATGGATCCGTCAAAATATCCACAGACTACAAAGGCTTAACTTACACTGGCAACATAGAAGGGTTAAACAAGACGGGCCCATTACATAAAAACTACGGAACAAGCCATTAAGCAAAATAAATATCATTGACAGATAAGAATCTAAAAGCCCTTAAAGGGAAATGTTTACATATGACGGATAAAATAATTAAAATTGTCCTCCAAAGATTTAAAAGAAAAAAAAAACTATTGCTGAACTAGGGGATTTTGCTTATTCTCCTCTTGCATGTCAGGGTGATGAGTGTTAACCTCAACTTGAGCAGTCTCTCAGTCACTAGGAACATATTCAGCAAACAGCCCATCCGTACTCTTAGAGGCGACAAGTTGAACGGAAGTCTGGGCTGGAGCGTCAATATTGATGTTGTATAAGTCTAGGTCCAGATAAGTGGCTTTGACTTGACGGAGGCAGTCATCAAAGCCTTCCATGAATGAACCTCCTAGCTTTGCTAGAAGGGCATCAGAATCATGATACTCACGTATTGCTTCCTCCTTTGCCTGATGAAGCCTATCCTTCGCCTCTGTAATCTCCTTCTCCTTGTCTGCTAGGACTTTCTTGCAACAGCTCCGTCTGCTTTTCCAATTCACCCCTAGCTTCCTCTGACAAAGTAAGTTTTTTCTCCTTGACCACCTTCCAGGACTTTAACTCATTAAGCTTGTCCTCCGTTAGAGTTGCCTTTGCCCGTAGACGGTCCAAAGCTGTCTCATGGTTAAGGCAACGACCCATCAGCCCTTTCATCATTAACATGGCCTAAAGATGGAAAGAGTTAGAGACTAGATACTTTGATGGAAAGTAAAGTAGACGGTTGCAAATTTAACTAAGCAATGTAGAAGAGACCTGTCTCCTTCATGGCCTCGGTTGTGTGGTTGCTCAAGTTCTCATAATTGTCAACCGTTATGATGGACGAAAGCCGCTCCAACGCATACTTTGAGTCTTCACGAAGGAGGACGGGTGTTTTTCAGTAGAAGGGACAAAACCTGTCATAAGTCTCTTTCCTCTTCCATGGGCGGGTTTTATAATTGTCTTCTTACCCTTAGCTTTTAAACCTAAGACAAGTTCAAGAGCAACTTTGGGTTTCTTTGGGGGTTGGCGGTCAGGTTTCTCTGGTTGTTTCCTCTTGGAAGACAAGTTGGCTGAACCTAACCCCTTCGAGGTTTGCCTTCCTTGTTGCTTTTGCATAGCAGCCTGCTGCTTGATGTAGGCTCTCCTCTTAGCAACATCCATTTCTACACAAAGTAAGACAACGGTTAGAGTATAAAATAACCAAAGAATACCTAAGTATAGGGCGATGGACTCACGTTGACGAATTTGTGTGTCGTATAAACAGGCAGCTGTGGTAGGCTCTGGTCCGTCATAATACCAGTGCAATGTGTCCAAAGTAACTAATTTGGCCCACGTCCTTTCTTCAAGGTTGGTTTCGTTGAAAATTCTATGTTGCCAGTGTAAGTTAAGCCTTTGTAGTCTGTGGATATTTTGACGGATCCATCCACTTTAGGCCCTCAAGTCCATTCATATTGTGGACTAGTAATGACTTTTTATTTGCCTTTAGATAGAACCGTCCATTTTATATGTTTTAGTGAAACTTCATCCTCCTTGGGTGGACCATCCACTTTATGGGCTTGACAAAGTTTTCATCCTTCTTGGACGAACCATCCACTTTATGGACTTAATAGATTTTCCATCGTTCTTGGATGATCCGTCCACTTTATTGACTAAATTGATTTTCCATACTTCTTGGATGAACCGTCCACTTTATGGACTTGATAAATTCTTCATCCTTCTCAGATGAACCATCCACTTTATGGACTAAATAGATTTTCCATCATTCTTGGATGATCCGTCCACTTTATGGACAATTGATTTTCCATCCTTCTTGGATCCTCTGTCCACTTTATGGACAAGTGATTTTCCATCCTTCTTGGATGAACTGTCCACTTTATGGACTACATAAAGATATCATCCTTCTTGGATGAACCGTCCACTTTATGGACTAAATAAAATTTTCATCCTTCTTGAATGAATCGTCCACTTTATGGACTTAGTAAAGTTTTCATCCTTCTTGGATGAACCATCCACTTTATGGTCTAAATAAATTTTTCATCCTTCTTGAATGAACCTTCCACTTTATGGACTTAGTAAAGTTTTCATCCTTCTTGGATGAACCGTCCACTTTATAGACTTAGTTGATTTTCCATCCTTCTTGGATGAACCGTCCACTTTATGGACTTAGTTTATTTTCCATCCTTCTTGGGTGAACCATCCACTTTATGGACTTAGTTGATTTACCATCCTTCTTGGATGAACTGTCCACTTTATGAACTTAGTAAAGTTTTGTATAAAAAGATATATTAGTCATATCTAAATATTCCTTGTATTATTAAACCAAAAGTAGTTCTTAAAGGAGAAGCTTAAAAAGAATACTTAAAAAAGCGTTTTGGCAAAAATAAACCATCTAGATAGAAACTAAATAACTGGTGAATGTTGCAATAACTAAATTAAAATAGCAAAATTTGAATAAATTAAGAATCTGTCGAATGCCGCTTTCTACTGGTAGTACTTTCTCCGGTGCTCGATGTTCCATGGATGGGGTAGCTTTTGCCCATCTAGTGTCTCGAGGTGGTATATGCCTTTCCTTTGCCATGACGTAATTCTGTAGGGTCCTTCCCAGTTTGGGCTGAGCTTTCCTTGGGTAGGATCTCTAAGGGCGCCCATTACCTTCCCTTAAGATGAGATCACCGACCTGGAAGTCCCTATGTCTAACTCTGGAATTGTAATGCTTGGCCATGAGGTTCGATAATGTGCCAATCTTTATTCTACGGTAGCCCTAACTTCGCCTAGTAAGTCTAGCTGCAGACGCATGGCCTTTTCATTCCTCCGTTTGTCATGAATTTTGACCCTGCAGCTTGTGAGTCCAACTTTGGTTGGG
This sequence comes from Quercus rubra, assembly GCA_035136125.1. Taxonomy (NCBI): domain Eukaryota; kingdom Viridiplantae; phylum Streptophyta; class Magnoliopsida; order Fagales; family Fagaceae; genus Quercus; species Quercus rubra. The sequence continues at coordinate 20,249 of JAXUIC010000560.1, forward strand.
ATGACTGCTTCACTCCCGTATGCTAGTCGAAATGGCATTTCCCCGATGGGTGTTCTTGTTGTCATCTGGTATGCTCAGAAAATGCTCGGAAGCTCCTTCGGCCAAATGCCCTTTGCCCCCTCGAGCCGAGTCTTGATGATCTTGAGCAAGGATAGGTTCATAACCTCAACCTGTCCATTGTCCTATGGGTGGGCGGGTGATGAGTAGTGGGTCTGGATCCCCAGCTCCAAATAGAAGTCCTTGAATACGTTGTTATCAAACTGTTTTCTGTTGTCGGAGACCAACACTCTTGGTATCCCATAGTTGCAGATGATGTTCTTCCAAACAAAATTCCGAATATTCTTTTCCATGATAGTGGGTAGGGCTTTAGCTTCTACCCATTTTGTGAAGTAGTTGATGCCAACTGCTGTCGGGAAGGGGCCCACGATATCTAATCCCCATTGAGAGAACGGCCATGGGGCCGTCATAGGGGTGAGTTCCTCGGATGGTTGTCTGATGGTGTTACTAAACCTCTGACACTTGTCACAGGTTTTGACGTAAGCTTCTGCATCCCTCTGCATGGTGGGCCAGTAATATCTTGCCCTGATCAACTTGTGCACTAGTGATCTTGCCCCTGAGTGGTTTCCATAAATCCCCCCGTGAACTTCTTTCATGACGTATTCTGCTTCATTATTGGTTGTATGAAATTTGAGTCGGACCATGCACTCGATCCTATCTTGTTCTGGGGAGAAAAGTACTACGCCGGCCCCTCCTGCTTGCCTATTGGAAGATCCGTCCATGTAAATATTCCATTGGAGAGTCTTTTCTGCCCCCTGGCCATCCATGAGAGTAAACTCAGTGATGAAGTTAGCCACAACTTGTCCCTTTATAGCTGTTTGTGGATGTACTGTATGTCGAATTCACTCAACTCCACTGCCCATAAAGCTATCCGTCCTGCGGCCTCGGGGCTATTCATGACTTTTCTCAATGGTTTTTTTATCAGGACAACAATGGTATGCACTTGGAAGTACAGCTTGAGCTTTCACGCCGCTATTACCAGTGTGAAGGCTAGCTTCTCCATCTGGGGGTATCTCTCTTCTACTCCTCAAAATGCTCGACTTGTGAAGCAAATGGGTCTCTGACATCCATCTTCCTTTCTTACCAAAGCAGCACTGACAACAACTTGCGAGACAGCTAAGTATAAGTAGAGCTCTTCTTCTAGCCTGAATGGGCTGAGCAATGGGGGAGATGAAAGATACACTTTTAGGTTTTCGAATGCTTGCTGGCACTCGTCCATCCACTCAAACGACTTCTTCAATGTGTAGAAAAAGGGGAGGCATTTGTCTGTCGCCCGTGAGACGAACCTGTTTAATGTTGCTATTTTGCCATTCAAGCTTTGTACCTCCTTAACTGTCTTTGGTGGGGCTAGCTCCATTATAATTCGTACTTTCTCTAGATTGACCTCTATATCTCTTTAGGATACCATGAATCCCAGGAACTTCCCCGCAGTGATTCCAAATGCGCATTTACTTGGATCTAACTTCATATTGTATGTTCGGAGCGTGTCAAAAGTCTCTAAGAGGTCGTTCAGGTTATCGTCTTCTCATACGCTTTTTACTAGCATGTCATCTACATAAACTTGCACGTTCCTCTTAATTTGGTGCGCAAACATCTTGTTTATCAATCTTTGGTACATTGCCCCAGCATTTTTGAGTCCGAATGGCATTACCTTGTAGCAGAAGAGTCCCTGGCTTGTAAAGAAGAAAGTTTTTTCTTGGTCGGTTTTCTCCATTCTAATTTGGTTGTAGCCTGAAAAAGCATTCTTGAAGCTCAAAAGCTCATGTCTCGCGGTCAAGTCTACCAAGTTATCTATTTGTGGGAGTGGGTAACTGTCCTTGGGGCAGGCTCTGTTGAGATCTGTGAAATCAACGCACATCCTCCATTTTCCATTGGCCTTCTTAACCATGACCATGTTTTCCAACTAGTCGGGGTAGTATACTTCCCAAATGAAATCTGCATTGAGCAACTTTTGAACATCCTCAGCTATAGCTTTGTCTCTTTCTTAAGCAAACACTCGTTTTCTCTGTCGGATAGGAGGTGATGAGAGCGACACATTCAACTTATGAACTATGATTAAAGGGTCATTCCCTGGCATATCTTCGTGACTCTAGGCGAACACATCTTGGTTTTCTTTCAGGAAAGTCGTGAATGCCTATCGTACTGTTCGACTGGACAACGTACCCATCCTAGTCATTCGTTCGGGTTTTGACTCATCAAGGGTTACTTCTTCTAATTCCTCAACCGGCTCTGCTATTGCCTGTTGTTCTTCTATGCACATGGCTTGTTGGTGATCATCCATTTCTAGCATGGCGATATAGCATTCGCGCCCAGCCACCTGATTTCCCCATAGCTCCCCTACTCCGTAATCTGTAGGGAATTCGATCATTAAGTGATAGGTTGAAGTTACAGCCTTCCATGAGTTGAGAGTGGGTCGTTCGAGAATGGAATTGTAAGCGAACGAGCAGTCGACCACGGGGAATGTTACATCCTTAGTGATCTGCTGGGGGTAGTCTTTTACTGTTATTGACAACGTGACGGTGCCAAGGGGGAACATTTTTGTCCTTCCAAAACCAATGAGAGGGGCATTTATCGGGACCATCTTTTGCCCCTTATTCTGCTGATTATCCTCATTTCTTTCCCTCTTTCTAAGTTTTTCCTCTTGAACTAGTAGCGCATTCTTTGCATTCATGTATTTGGTGGCCCTATAAAGCACATCGGACATGGTCTTTGGGTCATTCATACACAGAGAAAATAGGAACTTACCCTTCTGTAACCCATTAGTGAATGCTGCTACGAGCATCTTATTGTCTGCTTCGTCGATCGAGAGAGCCTCCTTGTTGAAATGGGTTATGTAGGATCTCAGCGTTTCGTCCTCCCACTGCTTAATGTTCATCAAACATGCAGTGGACTTTTTATACCTGTGTCCCCTGATGAAGTGAGAGGCGAATTGGGTGCTTAACTCTTTGAAGGAACTAATAAAGTTGGGCGTCAACTTGCTGAACCAGATCCTTACGGGTCCCTTCAGCGTGGTGGGAAAGACTTTACACATGATCTCATTCGGGATCTCCTGAAAGTGCATTAGGGTCTTGAAAGATTCCAAGTGATCCAAAGGGTCCTTGTTTCCATCGTACTTTTCCACCTGCAGCATATGAAACTTCGACAGTAGGGGGAAGGAAGTGACGGATGTGGTGAAGGGTGAATCGGTTTGGTGGACCAAGTCATCGAGGTTGTTGGATACTCGTCTCTTGAGGGCGTTCATCATTAGGTCCATCTATTCCCTCATCATCTGCATCTCTACGACAATGTGGGGTGGAGCCATGTTTACGGTAGATGGACGACTCACGTCTAGTTGTTCTGGCCTACTAGGGGCATTGCTACCTTTCGGCCCCTCTTGGTATCTTTTTTTTGCGCTGGTGCCTTCTTGGTCCTCTTCCTGAGTGTTATGTCCCACGTTCCTTTGACGCAGCTGCTCTTTCGGATCGTGATTCTATTTGATGAGGTGTTCCACTACAGTCGTAAGGGTTTAGACTTGCCTCTCTAGGGCAATGGGTCGCAGTTCGTCTCCCTGAACATTGTTGGTGGTCATCATCGAGCGAGTAAGTACCATGCAACTCTATGTCTGGGAAGTGATAGTATGTCTAATCTTCTCTTCCCACAAAAAAAATAACCAGTGAGCCACACAGTCCTCGTACGCTCGAAACAATACTTGCACAATAAAAAGAGAAGACCTAACAGAGAGCGCCGATGTGGTGTCGGCCAAATACCCTCCGAAGGTCAAGTTAGAACTTTTCACAACTCTAGGGTGCCGAGTTGGGATGAATTATGCCTACCTGTTTTCTGAGGGTCTTTGGGTTTTTATAGTAATGTAGAATCAATCTCTTATGCTTGCACAACAAGTCTTTTCCTTATAGGGAAGATCTTCATTAATGTGCGTATATTCCAAAATCCTCCCTGTGTTAGAGTTCTATTCGTAGTGGGACTCTATGGACTAGGGTTAATCGTGAGACACAAGTTATTTTCATTTAGGGTTTCTTGGAGACCATATAATGATTAGTCGAGTGCCACGTGGCTTTTTTTTTTGTCCATCCACCCTAAGTCTATCCACCCTAAGTTCGTCCACAAAGGCTTCGTTCACTACTGGCTCATTTAAGCAGTCCGTCCTTCTATATGAATACGTCCACCTAATATCTGTTCATATTTGATAGCTTTTGTTTACACCATCGATCTGATGGTGTAAACAAAAGCTATCAAATATGAACAGATATTAGGTGGACGTATTCATATAGAAGGACGGACTGCTTAAATGAGCCAGTAGTGAACGAAGCCTTTTCAATACTGAATCTCTTTGAGTGACGGAATTATATGCTTACCTACCAAATTGATTTGTAATCATATCATATATATAATTTCCTTTGTTTCTATAGAATGAATATGTTTCGAATGGCAGAATGTTGGCCTGTTTGATTGCGAATGGTTTTCTTATCTACCAAAAGTAGAAGAATTAGAAGCATTAGATATCGAAGTGGGAGCATCATTCTCATCAGATGTGACTGCAACACCGTTCTCAGCCATGGTTCCAACGACTTCTGCAACATGAGAGGTGTGGCGGCGGCGTTAGTCGGCAAGAGAGAGCTGATTTCTTTAGCTTGAATGTGAGACCGAAGAGGCAGAGAAGATGCAGTGCCGAAATGTTTTGTGTTTTTCACCGGAACATTTTGAGTTTAGGATATTGTCGGGACCAATAAGGCAAGGAAGGAGGGAAAGCCGTACATTTAAGGTAGAGAGGGAGGTGCAGAGAGAGGGAATCATTGCAGAAGCTGATTTGGGTTTTGACGGCGTTAGTCAGAGTGTGAGGCCTGGGTTAGGAAGAGAGGGAGGTGTCGTATGTTTGAGGCAGGAAGGGAGGCGTAGAGAGAGGGTTTAGAGCAAAACAAATCTGGTTTTTTTATTTTTTATTTTTTATTAATTTACTTTGTTAATATCTGATGTGGTATTTTAGTTTTTAAAAAGATGACGTGGAGTTTGCCACATCATCAGTTTGTAAAATGTTTGTAGAATGTTGTGAACATATCATTTCTCTTGTAGAATAGTTTGTGTTTGTAGCATTACTCTTTTTAAACATACATCAAATAGCAATGCTTTAATTAAAATTTTTTTGTCTTAAGCAAGAAGATGTTTTATTTCCTTATATGTTTGTTTGGCTTAGGGGTTTGAAAATGTGGGTATTGAAAAAATAGTGATTTTAAAAGTCCTGTTTTCGAAGAGTGTTTTTCAAAAGCACAATTAAGCCTTTATTATTATTACTAGTGGATGTTTCGCATAATGCGCGGATACTTTTTACTTTTATTTTGAAATAATTTCTAACTATTCTTATGGCCCTATAACACTCATCTTATGTTCAATTATATTATACATATCATTAAGAGGAAAAAAAATGAAAAGAACCAAAATTATTACGAATATTCATAATTAAGAATATAAATATATGTATGTAGCCTAAATGAATTTACAATTATTTAATTATTTTGACTAATTAAAGTATACAATATACGATAGGAAGAGGAAAGAGCAAATTGATGTGGCACTTAATAATAAGAATTTTATCAAGAAGATTGTAGAGAGAGTCTTTCAAAATGTGTGTCCTATTTTATGATGCTAACCCATATTTTGGAAAATGTGGGAAAAAATTAATGTTGAAGGGTCACACTTGGGTCATAATATGTAAAGTAATAAGTGGGCTTGAGCTTTTCATAAGGTTTGGACTAATTTTAATTTAATTTTAAATTATAGCACATCTTTTAAATAACAATAAAAAAAGAAGAAGTTAATATGATTTTTTGGATAACAGTAAAAAAACTTAATGAAAAGAGGTTAAAAATGTTAAATGAAATATTAGAGTGCTACATGGCAGGAACTTATGCACTCTCGCATGAGGTCTTTGTTTTATATAATACCAGGAAGTTGCCCGCGCGATGCGTGGATAATGCTATATAAGCTTTTACATAAGATGATTTTAAAAAATGCAGTGCATATATGATGACACAAATGGTGGATATTTTCATTGCTAAAATCACCTACAATTATAGCTTAAACTTCAGACCAAGTAAGCATATTTTGTTCCCTACCATCAGTTGGTCATGAACCCAATTAACTTCAAGCATATGTTGTACATATTAGACTCGTTGAACCTATCACTTTTCATATGAAATTTCTAACCAAGGCATTGATCTCATCAAGTATCTTCAATAATATTTTAGCTAAATATAGCAGTGTCAACGTCACATAGTGAGTTATGTCTAGGCAAAGCACTTAGCCCATTATCAATCTCTTTGGCACCTTCTCAAAAAAAAAAAAAAAAAAAAAAAAAAAATCTCTTTGGCTGTGGAAAGCGGGGTTTTTCTCCAACTATCAAAAGTAACAACCCAATTTTGTGGTGATTTTGGACATTCAATTGAAAGATGTAAGGACTTCGTCCTTCATTAGGGTATCAACACTCTCTCATAGAATTCATTGAAACATGGAGTTGAGCCTCCTTATATTAGCCTTATAATGTTAAGGATGCTTTAGGTATCAGCAATTCTGATCTGCATATATATAATTCCACCTATTTTAAATAAATATAATTAGATATAATTATCCTAAAACCTAGTCCAAAAACTTGTTCTTAACCCACAATCCATCTTCAATACACGTATGACAATAAACTAAAAATTGAGTATAGTCACTCAACCAATTACTTAAATTTAAAAACAATTTATATGAAAGCAAAATTACAAATACAGTATTTAGAAAGTTAATGTTTGATTTAGATAAAAAGAAGTGGCAAAGTACAGATTAAAGACCAAAAGAGTTTATATTTCAAACAATTGGCAAATTTTGTTATATACCTTTCTATAAAATTCATGCTTATAGTACTGTTGAAATAAATAACAGTCACACTAATAAATAAAAAAAAAATTGGAAAGAACTGACTTGTAATATATATATATATATATATATGTATATTCTTAAATGTTTTGAATTGTTCTAATATCACTCACACATACACAATCAAAATGTTGCAAAAATGGGCATCATTTAAGATAAATTTCATAGCTACAGAATTCTTCCGTCGTTTTTTTTTTTTTTTCTTTCTGGTTTAGTGACAAAATTATCAAGTTAAGCAAACCATAAACATTGGAGAAAAGAAAGCAAAACCAAAATAGTGTTTATTTGAAGCAATTTACAACGTTACTACTAGCACAGACTATATTTATTGTGTATTGCTGCAATTTACAATATGAGCACATGAAAAATAGTTTGCTGCTTCTACATTAACTGTTGCCTATAGCAAAACACTCAGTTATTTTATCAAACAATTTGCATGCATATAACTAAAAAGCAATTGCATCCAAACCAAAATTATAAAGTAAAATTAAAGAGATCAAAGTAATAAAGAAAAAAAGTTTAAGAGACTGACAGATAAAGGGTTATTTTTTAGAGATTACACCCACCTTTTAGTGGAAGAATTACCTTACGATTCAATTTGGGATCTAAAGCACAGCTCCGAGAAAAAGATATAACAGTTGAAGCAAAATTGGCACCAATGGAACTAGAAAGGGTAGAGGTATCTAATGGGATTTGGGTTATTATCCAAAGAACTATTACATTGATTTATTTTCCTTAGGGGTGGCAATTTGTGTTTGCGTGTTAGGTTTGTGTCGTGTCAATTCATACATATCCAACTACATGGGTCAACACTAACCCGACATGTTTATTAAATGGGTCAAGATTCCTCTATCCTAACATGACCCATTTATTAAACAGGTTAGTTGTGTCGACCTATTTATCTGATTTTATCAAATGAAGAAAAACATTTATGAAAAAACAAGCAAATAAATATTTTAAATATAAAATTCAGAACTAATAAGTAACTGCATCACAAATAATCATTTAAAACTAAAGCATATCTCAATATCGTAAATAATCAATCACAATATGTCAAAGAAAATGAACTACAACAACGAATAAGTTTATTTACCTAGGGTTTGAATGGTATATGGGTAAAATTTCATTTTATTAAATGGGTCAGACAGGTCAAACAGGTTCCGTAGGTTGAACCCTAACCCAAACCCGTTTATCAAACGGGTCCATTGTGTCAACCCGAATAGGACACAAACCCATTAAGCCTCAACCCATAACCTGCTAATTTCGTGTCATGTCATGTCAGGTTCGTGAGTCGTGTCCAATTTTGCCACCCCTAATTTTCCTCAATGTCCATCAATCTCTAAAGGATATAGATAATATATATTGATTTAAAAAGAAATATATTAGAGTGCATCAAATTTAAAGGGAAGCTGAAGAGCTGAGAAA
>JAXUIC010000561.1:0-28611 GCA_035136125.1 Quercus rubra
GAGGCTATGCATCACATTATTCAGAAGAGAAGTGGACAAAAAAGGGAGATTGCACTAAAATTAGATATGAGTACGACTTATGATAGAGTTGAATGGGTATGCCTAGAAAATAATGGAGAAATTGGGATTTGAGGAAAAACGAAGAAACCTGATTATGCAGTGTCACATCTGTATCCTATTCAATTAGGATCAATGGGAAACCTAGGGGGCATATTGTACCAACAAGGGGAATAAGACAGGGAGATCCTTTATCACCTTATTTTTCTCTTATTGTGCTGAAGGTTTATCTGCTTTGATTCAGAAATCAGTAGAAATAGGGAGCTGGAGGACATATCGGTTTGCAGAGGTAGTCCCACACTATCTCATCTTTTCTTTGCAGATGATAGCATTATCTTGGTAAAGCATCTATTGAAGAATGTACCACTTTACAAAGAATCCTTGTTGTTTATGAGAATGCTTCCAGTCAACATTGAATAGAGCTAAAACATCTCTATTCTTTAGTAGCAACACTCCCAGGGAGATTTAAGAGGATAAAGAATAGATTCGGAGCACAAACTATTTGTCAACATGAGAAATATTGGGCTTGCCGTCTCTAGTGGGAAGAAAAAACAGGATATCTTTTAATGCCATTAAAGAGAAGCTTAGCAAAAATTGGCAAGATGGAAAAAAAACTTTTGTCTAAGGCAGGTAAGGAGGTGTTGATTAAAGCTGTAGCTTAGCTATTCCTACATATGCAATGAGTTGCTTTAAAATCCTAGACTCTCTGTGTGACGAGTTGACTAGCATGATCCGCAACTTTTGGTGGGTCAAAAACATGATGAGAGAAAAATGGCTTGGCTTAGTTGGGACAAGCTTTGTGCACCCAAGCAAGTTGGAGGAATGGGGTTTCGTCAAATAAAACAATTTAACCTCGCTCTTCTTGCTAAACAGGGATGGCGGCTCCAAACAATGCGAAACTCCTTGCTATACCGGCTTTTTAAGGCAAGGTATTTCCCAACTCAGAATTTTTGCAAGCTTCAATTGGTAGTATCCTTCCTATGCATGGTAGAGTATTATGGCAGCCCAATATTTGGTGCAACAAGGAACTTGGTGGAGTGTGGGTAATGGGAACTCTATTCGTGTTTGGGGTGATAAATGGTTGCCAACCTCTTCTACATACAAGGTGGTTTCTCCAAGGCAATTTCTGCATGTTGACGCACGGGTTAGTGAGCTGATCTCTCAAGATTCTGGTGCATGGAAACATTAGGTGTTGGACATGATCTTTCTTCCTCATGAGGCTGAATTGATAAAGAGCATCCCATTGAGTGTGCAACTACCTGAAGACAAGCTGATTTAGGCAGGAAATAACAATGGTAAGTTTAGTGTCAAAAGTGCTTATAGATTGGTCGTGGAAGGGGCTCTGTTTAACAGTGGATCCAGCTCAGATGATGGAATATTTAGAAGGTTTTGGAGGTCTGTATGGAGGATTTCGGTTCCTCACATGGTAGGCCACTTTGCATGGAGGGCATGTCGCAACATCCTTCCCACAAATGAGAACTTGATGCATCGAAAGGTTTTACAAGATGACTGGTGTGAAGAATGCAAGGCAGAGGCTGAGACAACATGTCATTTATTTTGGAGATGTCCATGAGCTCAGGAGGTATGGCAACACACAAAGTTGCATTTTTCTTTTGACCCACATTCTATCTCGTCTTTCTTCGACCTACTGTGGAATCTGATGGTAGTGAGAAAATATGATGAAGAAAGAGTGGCAATGGTGGTTACCGTTGCCTGGGCTATATGGACTAACAGAAACGATGTGTGAAATGGGAAGAGGAAACGGACGGGAAGAGATATAGTGCAGTGGACGTCTCAATATCTAGCGGAGTATTTATCGGCGAATGATTCTCCAAGACTCACAAGCCCAGAGACTCCGATACCTTATTGGACACCTCCGACAGGATTGAGATACAAAGTTAATGTGGATGGAGCGGTGTTTAAATCGCAGAAGACAGCAGGTGTTGGAGTGGTGGTTCGTGACTCCAATGGCTTGGTTGTAGCAGCTTTGAGTAGAAAAATAAACACATCGCTGGGAGCGCTGGAGGTGGAGGCGAAGGCAGTTGAAGCGGGAATCAATTTTGCCAGAGATATTGGGATTGCTGACTTTACTGTGGAAAAGGACTCCTTGGTGGTGTATAATTCTTTGAGTGGCCAATCCGATCCTCCCTCTTTGGTGGCACATGTTTTTTTCGGGTATACTAGGAATCTATGGGATTGGTTTACAGATTGACTTTTCACATATTAGACAACAAGGAAATAGGCTAGCTCATTTGTTAGCAAAACATGTGTCAAACCTTGACGATTATATGATTTGAATGGAAGAGAATCCTTGTTTTTTAGAGCAAGCTCTTCTCCATGATGTATCTTCCTTTTCATGATTTTAATAAAGTTTGAAGTCTTCCTAAAAAAAAAAAAAAAGTTATACAAGTCTATTTAATTAAAAGGACAAAATTTAAAGACATTACCTTAGATGATGTTCCTTAGGTTTCCATCTTAAGATTTAGCTATATGGCTACTTAATTAAAAAATATACTTTTATTCTAGGAGAAAAAATCCACATGGTAAAATCTTAAGAGGGAAACCTAAGAAACAGTATCCAAGTACTGTACTTAAGTCTTACCATAATTAAAAAATACAATAGATAAATGGAAGGGAGATAAAGCATAAACTTTTATACTCTAATTCATGACATAAGCATTTTTCAAAAATAAAAATAAATAATTCATGATATAAGCAAATGAGATAATTAAGGTTGGAATAGGTATCACTATCTTGCTGGTGAGATTAAAATAGGCCAGAAGTTCATGTATTATTGAACAAAATCCTTGATTATGGCTGTATCTAAAAAGAACAAAATGCCATTATAAATTTGATTAAAACATGTCAAAGTATTGTTCATTCTTAATCCGTTAGATTTTAATGCATTGTTTCGGATATGATTATAACTTAAGTTAAGAAATCACATCAGTGCTTCTTGACTTGGCAAGATTTGGACACAGACCTAATCTTTATTTTTTTTTGAGTCACAGACCTAATCTTTTCATTCTATAACATAACGACTTGTAAATTTTTTTTTTTTTTTGGTCACCGACTTGTAATGTTAAATTTTAATTACACACGTATGCACTTGCTTTCTCTTTTTTGTTTTGAGAAATGCTATGTCCATAATATTTTCACAACAAATTCTAAGTGATAGGTTGTTATTGGTTGTTATGTGTTGTGGAAGAAAAATAGAAGATGCTATAGCCGTAAGCAAGCCGACGATTTATGGCGACGACATGAGTTGACGGCATCTTTCGAATCCATTAGTTTTCGTAATATTCATCAGTGAAGAGGAAGTTACGAAAGACCTTGCAGGCGCTTAAAGGCTGACGCCTTCATGAGGCTATCAGAGTTAAAGCTAAAGGGACAGTATGAGTTGACGATCCTCACAAATGGTTGCTTGCCACCCACGTATCGTGTATATAAGAAAATAACTTGCTCTCCACGTTTAGTAGAATCCAAAGGAATTCCTATGAGGAAAGGATCCTATAAAATATGCCCCAAAGAGACTCCTAAAAGGAAAAGACTTCTAATCTAACAAGGAGATATCGACCTTCTACTACTATAAAAACTGCAATACTCTCACCAACCAAGGCACGCATAATTTACTCCTTTTTAGCACTCTAGAGTTGTGAGAAGTTCTAACTTGACCTTTGGAGGGTACTTGGCCGGCACCACACCGGTGCTCTCTATTAGGTCCATTCTTTTTGTGTTGTGCAGGTATCATTGCGAGCGCGTGTTGACCGTGTAGCTCACTATTGATTTTCTAGCATCATCAGTTGGCGCCGTCTGTGAGGAACGCAAGTAGTGTCGTAAGTCATAGCTAACACTTCCCTGACAAAAGAGTTGCATGGTACTTACTCGATCAATGTCAACCACCAACAACGTTCAGGAAGATGATCCGCGACCGACTGCTCTCGAGAAGCAAGTGCAGATCCTGATAGCAGCCGTCGAATGCCTCACGAAGCAAAACCATGTTTTGGAAGAGCAACTACATCGAAAGACAAGACACAATATTGCAGAAGACCTAGAAGATTCTAGTGTTGAGTGACAGGACTGTGAAGAACTGGAGGGCAGTAACGCCTCGAGCAGACTGGAGTGGCAAAATGTAAGCATCCCATCCCTCATGGAGGCAACTCCACCCCCTATTGTCGTGAAGATACAGGCGGTGAAGGAGCAAATGGAGGTAATGGATGAACGCTCTCAAGGACGAGTGTCCAGTGATCTTGATGATCTTGTTAATCGTACTGATTCCCCGTTCACTGCCGCCGTCAACTCCTTTCCCCCCTGCCGCACAATTTTCACATGCTGCAGATAGATAGCTATGACGGGGTCAAGGACCCTCTAGATCACCTAGAGACCTTTAAGACCTTGATGCACCTTCAAGGAGTAACAGATGAAATCATGTGTAGGGCCCTTCCCTACGACATTGAAGGGTGCCAGTAAGAATCTGATTCAGCCGACTAACGCCCAACTCTGTCAGCACTTTCAAGGAGTTGAGCGCTCAATTTACAATGCACTTCATTAGTGGACATAGATACGAGAAATCTATGGCTTTCTTGATGAGCATTAAACAACGAGAGAACGAGATGCTAAAATCCTACATATTTCGCTTCAATAAGGAATCGCTCTCGATCGATAATGCCAATGACAAGATACTTGTAGCAGCCTTTACAAAACGGGTTGCGAAAGGGGTAAGTTTTTGTTCTCTTTATTATAAGAATTGATCCAAAGACCATGTCATAAGTGCTTTACAGGGCCACCAAGTACATGAATGCTGAAGATGCGTTGTTGGCCCGAGAGGAAAAAACCCAAGAAAAAGGAAAGGCAAGAAGACACTCGACAAGACCAAGGGCGCAAGAAGGCACGAACCGCAGACCGAAGGGACGAAAGGCGCCCCAAGCCCCCGGGGGGAAGGTCACGAGCTTCACCCCATTAACGGTCTTGATAGATCAAGTTCTGATGCAGATTAAAGACGAGGAGGCCCTATCTTAACCTCGGAAAGCTAAAGGGAGATCCCAACAGATGCTCGAGGGACAAGTATTGCCGCTTTCATTGAGACCATGATCATGACACGATCGATTGTTACGACTTGAAACAGCAGATTGAAGCCCTTATTAACAAGGGAAGTTGCAAAAAATTCCGTTAGAAAGGAGAAAACAGATCAATCCCCTCAAGAGCAGAACCCCTGACAGGATAATGAACGACCAAGATCCCTTTTAGGGGACATAAAAGAATGATTGTAGGAGGAACGGTAGCCACTGGGTCGTCCAAAAGGCTCGTAAAACTTACCTCAGGATGGTCTAGAATGTTCTGCTGACAGGTTTTGTACCGAAGATAGCACAGAGAGAAAGCCCCATAATCGAATTCTCGGAGGAAGACACGCAACGTCTTCACCACTCGCACGATGATGCGCTGGTCGTTAGCATACGAATAGAAGATTACAACATGCACAAGGTGTTGGTGACAATGGGAGCTCGATAGATATCCTATATTATCCAGCATTCTAGCAAATGGGAATCAACAGAGAACGATTGATCCCGACGAACGCTCCTCTAGTCGGTTTTGGAGGTATAAGGGTGCTTCCCCTTAGGTGCAATCACATATCTGTGGTGGTAGGCAAACTACCACAGCAAATCGCTAAGGATGTGAAATCCTAGTGGTCGACTGCTCGTTCGCTTACAATGCTATCCTCGGATGACCCACCCTTAATTCATTGAAGGCTATAACCTCATCCTACCACTTGATGATTTAAGTTTCCTACCGACTACGAGTGGGAGAGTTCGAGGAAAACAAGTGGCCAACACAGCGAATGTTACATGGCCAGATGGAAATGGATGACCACCTCCAAGCCATGAGCATAGAAGAACACCGAATAACGACGGAGCCCGTAGAAAAATTTGAAGAGGTGGTTTCTTGACGACTCGAAACATGAACAGACAACCAAGATTGGAACCCTTACCAATCCCACAGTCTGCCAAGCACTCACGACTTTTCTCAGAGCAATTGAGACGTATTTGCCTGGAGCCACGAGGACATGCCCAGGATAGATCCTTCAGTCATGATACATAGGCTAAATTTGTCACCTTCCTTTCCTCCCATCCGACAGAAGAAGCGAGTGTTCGCCTCGGAGCGAGACCAAGCCATAATTGAAGAGGTCCGCAAATTACAAGAAGCGAGCTTCATAAGGGAGGTGTACTACCCTGACTGGCTGGCGCACGTAGTAATGGCCAAGAAAGCTAGTGGGAAGTGGAGGATGTGTGTGGACTTCATCGACTTTAACAAAGCGTGCCCCAAGGACAGCTACCCCCTTCTGCGGGTCGATGTACTAGTAGACTCTACAGCCAGGCATTAGTTGCTAAATTTTATGGACGCCTTCTTGGGTTACAACCAAATCCGAATGCACAAAGATGATTAGGAGAAAACTTTATTTGTAACTAGTCAAGGCCTCTTTTTCTATAAAGTAATGCCCTTCGGTTTGAAGAATGTGGGCTGCGACATACTAGAGGCTCATGAACAAAATGTTTCGCACAGCAAATTGGGAGAAATGTCCAAGTTTACGTGGACGACATGCTAGTAAAAGCCGAAAGGAGGAAGATCACTTGGAAGACCTCAGAGAGACACTCGACACCTTTCATTCTTACAATATAAAGCTCAACCCAAGAAATTGCGCCTTCGGAGTAACGGCAGGAAAATTCCTAGGGCATAGAAGCTAACTCGGATAAGATTCGGGCCATAATGGAGATGACACCTCTAAGAAATGTGAAGGAAGTGCAGAGCCTCAATGGAAAAGTAGCAGCGTTGAATAGGTTCGTGTTGAGGGCAACGGATAAGTGTTTGCCCTTCTTTTGCACGCTGAAGAAGTCTTTCAAGTGGACTGCTGAGTGTCAGCAGGCATTCGAAGAGTTGAAAGCCTACCTCTCTACCCCACCATAGCTAAGTCCATCACAACCAGGTGAAGAACTTTTCCTCTACCTAGCTGTTTCCCCCGCTGCTGTTAGCACAGCCTGATCAGGGAGGAAGAAAAAGTGCAGAAGCCCATATACTACGCCAGTCGTGCGCTTTACGGAGCCAAAGAAAGATACTCGCCCATGGAGAAACTAGCCTTTGTGTAGTTACAGCAGCTCGCAAACTCAAGCCGTACTTCCAAGCCTATACGGTAATCGTCTTGACCGACAAGCCCCTACGGCAAGCAATGAGCAACCCTAACGCCGCTGGATGATTTGCACTCTGAGCCATAGAATTGAGCGAGTTCAACATCTAATACTGCCCGTGAACCGCCATCAAAGGGCAGGTTGTCCTAGATTTCATAGCAGAGTTTACTCACGACGAAGACAAGGGGGCAGAAGAATCTCCTCAATGGAGCGTACATACAGATGGATGATCCAATAGGCAAGCTGGGGGGGCCGGTGTTGTACTACTGGTCACTTGAAGGAGATATGGTTGAATGCATTGGTCCGTCTCGACTTCCACACCACTAATAATGAAGCGGAATACGAAGCATTGGTTGTAGGCCTTGACCCTCGCCAAAGCTGCAGGAGCCACGAGTATAGTCATTTACTGCGACTCCCAGGTCATTACTAACCAAGTAAATGTGAGGATTACGAGTGCGAGGGTGAAATGATGAAAAGGTACCTGGATCAGGTGAAAAGAAGATTAGACGACCTAAAGGCCAAAATCATCCAAATCCCTAGAGGAGAGAATGAGCAAGCTCCGACCGCCTTGCCAAGGCCACTTCAGCAGAACACAATGATCACCCATGGTAATGTACTCTCTTTTGTTCAACTTTCTCCACTAATAGACTCCAATGACGTGTAGGAGATAGGTTCTGAAAGCAACTGGACCACACCAATAGCTTCATACTTGAAGGACGGCGTTTTGTTGGACAAGAAGGAGGCCGCAAGAAAGCTGAAGGTCCGGGCAGTAAGGTTTGTCTTGATAAAAGATGTTTTGTATAAAAGAAGCTTCTCCCGTCCATATCTAAGGTGCTTAGGTAATGAAGAGGAGGACTACGTCATGAGAGAGGTACACGAAGGGATTTACAGAAAACCATTCAGGGTCAAGATCGCTAGTACACAAGCTTGTGCGAGTAGGATACTATTGGCCTACCATGCAGAAGGACGCCGAAGCTTCTGTCAAGACCTGCGACAAATGCCTAGAGGTTCAGTAATATTATTGGACAACCAACCAAAGAACTGACTCCGTGATGGCCCCATGCCGTTTTTCTCAGTGGGGATTAGACATTATGGGACCATTCCCTACAGCGGTTCGACAGCTGAAGTTCCTGGTAGTAGGCATTGACTACTTTACAAAGTGGGTGGAATCTCTTAGATTCCTAGGGATGTGAGATGATATTGTTTGGTTTATTCCCGGAAAATCTTAAATGAAGCTTGCTACCTTCCAGCACATTTCCATTGCTGCCATATACCTTGCTACATTCCTAGATGCATGCAAGTCTCAGTGGTGATTGCACTTCTCTTCCTCTGTCTTTTTGGTCTTGAATTGGACTAGTTATCAATGGGGGGTGGAGGTGCAGTTGTGGTCACATCATTAGTAAAGTTTGGTTGTACACTGCCTACTGCTGGGCTGTTTGCATGACCATCCTTGGCTGCTTGCAAGCACAAGCACAAGCACAATAGCAATTAGTAAGCCGCCAACTAAAAAATAAAACAACACAGATATCTAAGTCAAAGTAGTATACTTTCCCTCCTAGTGGTCCTACTGACTTGGGATGCACTCCCAGACTAGGAGAAGTTCCCTCCTACTTCTCCTTTGCAGCTTCTCCTGTTGTGGCCTAATTTCCCACATGTCTTGCATTGTTTTGAGATGCCTACACCTTTGTTTTTTCTGTGACTTCTAGGTTCATCAGGCTCTAGTGCCCTCTTCTTCTTAGGCTGGCCAGGAGGTCTCCTCTTGATAGGGGGCTGCACAGGTGGCAATCCATTAGGTCTCCACATATCTGGCCATTGATGGGCTCCATAATGGGGTCATAGCAATCAATGTAGGTAGTCCTTTTGTAGCAAACATTGACATACTTTTCAGAATCTTCCTTGTTGAAAAAGATATAGGAAATGGCATGGCAACACGGTATGCTAGTTATGTCCGACTTCCTATAGCTGCAGCTTTTCTCTTCGAAGTCCACAGTGAAACTCTTCGGCCCATTCTTCACCTCAAACTTGGTACGACTAGCCCAACATGCTAGCCACTTGCTGCATGCCAACTTCTTCTTGTACAATCTCTTTCTTATCCTAAGACACAACTCCTATTCCACCTTCATAATCATTTGCCTATTTGCTTGAAATCTAGTCATCAAATATAGCCTAATACACTCAAGCTACAAGCACATACAAAGAAAGGGAGAATTAATCATTACTTAATGCACACAGGTCTATGGATCATAAGAAAAAGTGTTGAAATTGAGTAGATTGCCTACCTTGGTGATTACAAGTTTGCTCATGAATTTAAGTATCCTGCTATTAAAACTTTCACATATGTTGTTCAGGACAATGTCACTCTGGCCATCACTTCTGAACATGCTCCTAGCCCAGATAGTTGTTGAGTGAGACTGCAGCCATTTGAATCCATCTCATCCACCTCTTTTAGCTCATTCATTTCCATCTCCCATGCTTGCTGATAGGTAGCCTTAGCTGCTTTCCAAAAAAGGTCTCTAATAAGGACACCATGATGATTCTTTCGCAAGTTAGTCTATAAATGTCTGTAGCAAATCCTATGCGCATACTGTGGCCAATTGTCAACAAATGCATTCACCAACCCCTGCAAAGCAATAAATATTAATTCAGTAAGCAATAAATATTAATTCAACAAGCAATAAAAGCATAATTCGGCAAGTAATGAATATTAAGTAACCAAACCTTCTGCTGATCAAGTATAAATACCCACGTTTTGCCATCTCCTATGTAAGCAAGCAATAAATTAAGAAACCAGGTTCAAGAGTCCTTGGTTTCGGCCTCGACTACTGCATATGCGAAAGGGAAGTACTTATCATTGGGATCTATGCCAATAGCACATATTAGCTGACCACCTGTCTTGGTCTTCAGATGGCCTGCATCTATTCCAATGATTGGTCTGCACCCTGCCAAGAAGCCTTTCTTGCAACCTCTCGGCAAATGTAGATTCTTTCAAAATATGGCAACCCAATTGCCAAGTCATGCTCAGCTGCCAAAATCACCATTATTACAAGTATGCACCTTCATCAAAATGGTGCTCCCAGGACTGCACCTTCTTAACTCATCACAGTACTCCCACTGTTGGTTAAACTGTGCAGTGTGGGCCCTATCAACAGCTTTTTGAGCATTCTCTCTAGCCCGTCAACAACTTTTTAAGCATTCTCTCTAGCCTTACTTGCCTTGCCTGCACTTATGTCAACCACATACTTCTCATGCACAGCATCCTAAATATCCTTGAGCCTTATGTCAGGTTGTCTCCTAACCCTCTTCATTAACTTCTTCCCAATGTATGATGTTGTTCACCTTGGATTTCTGTAACTTCTGGTACGTGTGTGAGTCATGTTCAGTGTTTTCAATCTATAACTCTTCTCCCTTGGCACCTTTGCAAGATAGGCAACAAACTTGCACCCTAGTTGGCATTGGGCTCTCACTCTTACTAAGTCATTTTTCACAAATTTTATAGCCCACCCACCATGGACTGCATAATCAATCATAGCATCTTTAAATTGTTGAGGTGAAAGGAGCAACATATCCTTCTCAAACCTAAGGTTCTCAGCTTTGGCTACTGGCCTAAAGAGTGGGTATCTGCTCTTCCTAATAGAATTTTCAACCTTAGCAGTAGGGGTTTCACCAT
Source organism: Quercus rubra (assembly GCA_035136125.1). Lineage (NCBI taxonomy): Eukaryota > Viridiplantae > Streptophyta > Magnoliopsida > Fagales > Fagaceae > Quercus > Quercus rubra. The sequence continues at coordinate 10,903 of JAXUIC010000561.1, forward strand.
CACTTGAAACTTCACAATGCTCTCTACTTGATGAACTCTCATCAAGGCTAAGTAGCTACTTACTCTCATAGTCAAAATTCATGACACCACCACCCATTTGTCCTAGTTCAACCTCATCATCTTCAGCTTGATTGACCCAACTATTAATACTATCTTCACCAATGTCTACTGGTTACATTTGTGGCTCTTCTTCTAAGGAACTCCCTTCAGCCTCACTTTTCTCCTTAACTTGGTCATCAACAATTGGTGCTTTGCCAGCCCTACTTGCCCAAACCTGCTCAACATGGTTAACATTAGTAGTTTCAACATTATCATGGCCTCCAAATTGTGAAAAATCAGCTCTGTACTCTCCATCATCATTCTCATTATCATTATCCTCTTCATACTCAGCATACTCGTAAAAGTAATTACTCTGAAACTCACTGTCACTGCTAACACAATAAACCACATCTTCATTTACTCCTTTTGGTTCACTACCAAGTGGCCTAACAGTTAAGGGCACTGGTAATTCAATTGGTTCATTCACTAGATGCTCCACAAAGACATGAATGTCCCCATATCCCTTCACCGAGTCGATCATGAACACAGCAGCATCATCATCAACCACCTCATGGAAATGTGGCCTACTCTAGGTTCACACTAGGCGTTTTAAACCATAGCTTATCCACTGCAGTGTATGCAAAATCCCTACAAATACTCTTGGTCTCTACTTTTGACCACTTATCTGGATCACAGTTTTCCACTATATCAATTGTCCCTCCCACATAAGCTTGAGGGTCCCATGTAAAATGCCCACCACGGTGGACATACAGAGTAAAACACTTGTCCAACCTGCATGCAAGTCACAGAAAGAAAACAAAATGAAACAAATATTCACTTTCTGAAATTAATAATACTTTGTTAGGCTAATAAACTAATAAACAAATTAAAAAACATACAATACGACAAAGGGAACACATAGACCCAGACAAACAATGCAAATACCAACAAAAATATTCCATTGTTTATCACAGTCAATATTGTGGCCCCTGATAAACAAAAGTAAAACAAACATAGCTGCAAATATCAAAAGCGATAAACAAAAGTAACACATAACAAACTGCCAAACAATGTAAATCCCAAAAATATTCCACTATTACAGTCAATATTATGTCCACTACAAAAGCTATAAAGGGAGACAGGAAGAGAGAGAGAGAGAGAGAGAGAGAGTAAGAAAGAGAAATAGAGACCCAGATCGATTACCTAGAGCAAGAACAAAAACAAAACACAACATCTCAAATTCTCAAATCCTCAAAACCCAAAATCTGAGATTGAGACCTAGACCGATTACCCAGCACTTAAAAAGAGCATTCATATGAGAGAGAGAGAGTGAGACATAATGAGAGAAAGACAAAGTGAAATAGAGATAGAACCTTCACAAACACGAAGTTGCTACAAACACTCTGATGCTATCTGGGTAAAAGGTTAGGGATCGTGCTTGTTGATTTAGGGTTTTTGTACTTGCTGATTTGGGTTTTTTTGTGGTCTATGGTGATTTGAGCGAGGTTAGGATAAAGTTGTTAGTTTTATGTTTTTTAGTTAGTTTGTTAGGTCTACGGTGTTTTTTGTTAGTTTTAGTTTTAGTTGCTTTGGGGTTTGAGTGCCACATGACTAACTGAAGGGCAAGAAAACCACGTGGCTTAAATGGACAATATTTTAATGTTCTTAACTTTTGCCATTTGCTAACTATGTGAATTTCGTCTCTGATGTAACGGTAGGGACAAAAACGAGATGCATTTTCCAGGATAGGGACTAAAAGTGGTGAAAAAAAAAAAAAGTTAGGCACCAAAGTGGGAATAGCGTGAAAATGTAGGGATAAAAATGGGGTTTTCCCCTTATTTTTATTTTAGTAATTTATATTTCAAAATTTTCATTTTGGTATTTATGTTTGATTCATTTTCATATATTAGTCATTTATGCATTTTATGTTTGATTGAGTTTTCTGTTTGACCTATTATTTTTCAAAAATTTTCACCTTCATCAAGGGTTAAAAGAAATTGAAATCTAAACAAGTCAAAATGAAAAAAAATCTCAAATTTTAAGGACAAAAAGTCTTCTTTCAGTTTAAAAAAAGAACCACTTGGTAAATTGTGATGTCGAAGGGAAAGATGTGGGTATGTCTTTTAAGACTGTATCCCTTATTGGATTTTTTTTTTTTTTTTTTTTTGTTTTTTTGGTGGCTAAAATGCAAATTGTACCCTCTAAGTTTGGCTAAAATTTATTTGAGCCATTCAACTTTACTTTCATTTAATTGAGTCCTCTAAATTCAAATTTATTCAATGTAACTCTTGTATAGTCTAGTTTTGTTAAAAGATTGCCCTTAAAAAATATTATTTTCACATGAAAAATCTATAAAATTGATAAAAACATTTTATAGATTTTTTAATCAAAAATTTTTTTTTATTCAAAAAATATTTTTTTCATTAGTTAATTGATAACATAATGGCAATAATTTTAACGAAAGTGGAAAAAATGCTTGAATTGAGTAACTTTGAAATTTGGAGGACTTAATTAAATAAAAGTAAAATTAGAGGACTAAAATTAATTTTAGACAAACTTAAAGGGTACACTTTGCATTTTAGCCTTAATATATATATATATATATGTTGTGTTGGCTTGGTGTTGGGCGTTTGGGTGTTGAGAAATGTGAAAAAAAGGACATAGGGTTTATTTTCTTTGCCTTATTTGGTTGATAAGAAGATTGAGAACCATCTAAATTGAGTGAATTGTAGTTTGCTCGGTTCGGTATTCCTTCACACCATGATTTAATGTTGGTGCCAAAATTGGCAATAACCGACAATCTCAATTTAGTGCAAAAAATGCCCAAGATTGACCTCACCAAATCAATATCACCCTTAATCTAAGAGAAAATACACATTGGTTCTGGTGTATGTTTTCACCCACTCATAGTTGGTGGGATCCACTTAGCTGTGAGTGGGTGGAAGCATACACTTGAAACAAGGTATACTTCCTCATAATCTAGGGGGCTTTGCAAAGTGACTCACCTTGGACAGTTTAAAGAGTGACATGTTTCATCCCATCTAATGCAATGGAAGGTTATCGATGGTGTAATAAATGATGAGGTGAGCGATCTATCAAAGTATGTGCAACACTCTTTTGAGATAATGGCTCCAATTAGAAGTAATAGCTAGAGATACTCCTTTGGAGGTGATAGCTTTGGTTTGACTTAACAGTTGATGGCTTGGACAAAGTTTCATGGATTTCCTATTGAATATGAACTTACTCTAGGGGTGGAGAAATTTGACATAACTCGCGAATTCGACATAACTAACCTGTTTATAAACAGGTTATGAGTTGAGGCTAAACGGGTTTAGGTCATATCCAAGTTGACACGGTTAACCCGTTTAATAAACGAGAGGTGTTCTTGTTCAATATGTGAACCTGTCTGACTCGTTTAGCTTATAAAATTATTAGTTATTTTGATATTATTGCTTAATTAATGGTTGTTTTTTATATGTTTATTACTATATTTATAGTTGTAATTGTATTTTAATTTTAGATATATGGGAATTAATAAAAAATTATATAGGTTTGGTATGACCTATTAATCAAATAGGTTATTAAAGGGTCATTTCTATTGATTTTTACATGACTTGTTAATTAAACAAGTTAAACGTTTCGGGTTGGGTCGACCTGTTTAATAAATAGGTCGGGTTCAGGTTGGAGATTCCTAACACATTTACTAAATAGGTCAGGTTTGGGTCAACTCATATAGCCGAATACTAATGGCTTAACATGACATGAACCCGACTAGCGAACACGAATTGCCACCCCTAACTTTGATTTCGGTTGTGATTATTCAATTACAAGTCCTCATAGTCTTAAATATTTGATCTTGTTCAAAGTAGGTGGGCCCCAACTCCTACATATATGAACATCTGAGTAATGGTGAATTGCTTTTAACTGAACAACAAACTCTTAACATGGCTCATTGTCAACAACATTATGTAATTTTATTACAGTTTTTAATGTGTTAAATATATAATTTATGTGATTATTTAACATATCAATGTATGTGTGTATTTTTTTTTTATATATTTTTAAATAATGTAGAATCTTACGATTCACAATTCAATCTTACATTCTACGATCTCACCTACCTTCCACGATTCTACATAGAATCCCCAATTTTGATAATGAGGGATGCAGTAGATAATTTCTCCAGAATTTTTATTTTATTTTTTGAGAATCAATTTCTCCATAATTTAGTTTGTACTTTTGTATGCTTGGGCTAATTAACGACACCTTCACCGTGTATGGTGGTGACAAAGTACGGCTTAATCAACGGTGTTTTGGTTGACTGAAAATAACGTTTGAATTAAATGTGGATTTTCCTTTCATCATCGAGAAAGTTCTATGTGATCGAGAATTAAATTTCCACTTCAAGCTTGCAATTGCTCAAGTTCTCGGACATATGACCCTGAATGGATGACTTTCTTCAGTTCTTGCTCTTATGCTTTTGCTGTTTAATAGGGAATTAATTAAGCTTACGAATTGACGTTAGCGGGTCCGCTTAACTTATTACAAAAGTAGATGGAGATGAGTTGGCTGACACTTTACATGGTTAATAAGAATTTGTTTGTTATTAAAAAATAAATAAAATAAATAAATTGTTCTGTCACAAGAGACATACACTAATAAATATGGAAAATTATTGTGTACTCTCGGAGTACCATAAATGCGTGTTACCTCGTCTCACATGAATAGTGGGTCCTACTAATTAAATTCATGGTGAAACCCACCATTTATGTGAGAGGAGGGAGCACGCATTTATGGTACTCCGGGAGTACCTAATAATTTTCCGATACACATGAACAAAGTATATGTCCTTCTGCAAAGAGTATTGTGTTTCTAAAAAAAAATTGCAAAGAATATTGTAACTCAACTGAAATTTTATGATGTTTTCAATAAATACATTCATAATTTAAATCTTCCTTCTCTCATTATTATTATTTTTTACAAGATAGAATTTTCACTTTAGCCTAATCTAAGTGTATATGTGTGTGAAACTCCCTCTTAGAGATTGAACCCCAGCCCTTGCCCCCAATACTCCACAAGTATTTATACTTGTGGAACAACCACTGCACCAACGGTGCACGGTGGTTCCTTCTCTCATTGTATATTATTGAACCTTTTTTTTTTTAATTAAAGAAAAGTATGAGAAGTTGCAATTAATGGTAGAGCCAGGAGTTCAATTTAGAGAAGGCAAAGATTAAAACCAAAATTAATTTGAAAAATGTTAATTGATATTAATTACAAACTAATTAATTAATTGTAAACAAATGTAATTGTCACACAAAATATAATATAAATGTAAAATATAATATATTTTTTCATACATAATTAAATTACACTATTTTTTTTTTCATTTTGAAATTGTAAAGTGTGACTTGAAGTCATGATTTCAGTTGCACTTTATATTCTCTCTCTCTCTCTCTCTCTCTCTCTCTCTCTCTCTCTCTCTAAGATTTTGGTTTCTAAAATGGGATTTTTTTTTCCTAAGTCAGTGAGGCAAAATACCTAAGTAATTTTTTTTCCATTACAAGTTAAAATATTTAAGTAACTTTTCATCACATAGAAGTACACAAGGGATTTTTGGTGGAGTAGGGGAACAATTGCCCCTTCTGGCCCCTAGCTATAAGTAGCCCTTTTAGTGCAAAAACAAAAAAGTGGAGAATGTGAGAAGTTACTATTATAACTACTTTTAGTTATAATTTAGTTTGTATTATGTTTTAAATTTTAAATGTCACCTAAAATTTGTTGTGTTTGAGAAATGTTATTTTTCATCTTTGACATTATGATATGAAGTTTTTATTTATTTATTTATTATTTTTTAAAGTTATTGTCATAAATGTGTGAGTATATTTTATATTATTTAAAAAAGTGAACATGTATCTAGGGATAGAGCCAAGACTTCAAACAAAGGGGGGTGGGGGGGAGGGGTTAGGGGGAAAAAATGTTCATGAAAAAAGAAACTAGCATTGATTTGGTATTAACAAAAGGGTTGTGTTAACGGGCACCGCACGGTGCCCGTTAACCACAAAATTTTTTACTTTTTCCTTACACAATTTTTGTCTTTTTTTGCAATTCATGTCATTTTTTCAGTTTTGTGGTACTATTCATAATTTTTTTTTTGACTTTTTCTGAAATTTTTTTATTTTTTATTTTTTGTCTTTTCTGTACTTAACCAGCACTAAGTGGTGTTGGTTAACATTCTCCTTAACAAAATAATGATGTTTGGAATATTGCAAACTTTATTACGTAAGCCTTATAAACTATCTCATCTTCAATTTAATAAAAAAAAAAAAATCAACATTTCATTTATTATGTTGTTCAGATGGTGCTAATCATATTCTTGCCACATCAATTTGTAAGATTTTTGTAGTAAAACTTGTAGTCATTCTAGCATTCTCCTTAACAATATATCAAACACAAAATAAATGTTTTTTTATTTTTATTTTTATTTTATTTTATAAAGTAAGTTATTTTTATTGCAAAGCAAGAAGAAGAAGAAGTTATTTTGTGTGTGATATTTTGTTTAGGAAAATGCTAGAGGTATTACAAATTTTACTACAATAATTTTACAATTTTTTTTTTGATAAGAAAAGCATAACTTTATTAATCAAAAGATAAGTACATTACATCTTGAATCAAAACTGATTCAATAATTTTACAAATTGATAGTGTAGGGTCATGATTTGAGGGGTCCTTCACTGCAGATGTGAGCGAACCCAAACCCAACAGGCCCAATACAATAAATTTGGTAGAGAGGCAGGCTCAAGAACTGGGCTTTTGTGAGGGCTTCGTTAACGGTCGGGCAAGATTGTTAGGCAGCAGGATCATCAAAGGGGTAGGGGAAGGGTAAAAGTCTGTCTTCGGGCCTCGTCCGAGGATGAGTTCTTCTTCTCCTCCTCTAATACTACACGACTAGAGCTTTCAAGTGTCTTTTGAACTGCGATCCCCCTTTTTGGGTGGCCTCTGTTGTTATTTATTTCTCTCTTTCGTTCATCCTCCTCTTACACTTGTCAGTCATCCAAACCTATCCTCGAGTGCACGTCCCCTCAATCATTCTTTCTAGCATTCTGTGAGCAGTTGTGGCCCCCATCGCGCTATCTAGGGGTCACATCCACGTCAACGGGGTCAGAGTGTTAGCTATGTGTATTTAATACGGAGGTGATGGCTCCTCCTAGGGTTGTCTCTCCACCATCCCCCTATGGCTAGCCCATAGGGTCTGGAATCTCCCTCGCGATCCTCGGGTGGACCCACCTTGGGTGACGTGGCGTCTTTCTCTCCTATGATTGTGGCCTGCTGAGGATACGACTGTCTTCGGCCGTACAATTTGGAGGCCTGGATTCTCTCCATCTATCCTCGGACATTTCTTACTCCTTGGCGTGGGCCTTGGACTTGATATCAGCTGGGTCGGGGTCCCTAGATCTTTTGACCCCACAGATAGTATATAATCGTGGAGAATTTTTACAAGTTAAGGTAAATATCATACTCCCTAATATATATATATATATATATATTTTTTTACAATTTTAGGCAATAGCTACGTCTTTGACCGTATCATGCATTCTTTTACAACTAAAATACAAAACTCACCCTCTATGTTTCACTAAAATTTATTTCAAACCTCTAACTTTTAAATTTATAAAATTAAAACTTTTCCATCAACTTTTGTTATAAGCAATTTTTTCAATTTTTCTTTAAATTTTTTTTAAAAATTAAAAAAATTCAATTAATGATTGAAAAGTATTTTCCAGTTTTTTTTTTCAAAAATTTTTAATAAAAGTTGAAGGAAAGATCTTAATTGAATAAATTTGAAACTTAATGGACTGAAATGATCAAAAGCAATGTTAAAAGACTGAAATGAATTCTGAAGAAACTTAGAGGATGAGGTTTACATTTTAACCTTCTTTTAATAATGGTATAGATGAATTTCTCAATTTCTCCAAAATTTAGTTTGTCCATTTGTGTGCTTGAGCTAATTAATGAGTTGTCCATATTTTTACATAAAGCAAACACTGAAATAAATGGGAGGAGTGTATATTAATATACTTCTGTTTGTGAGAATACAAACTTTCTTGGAAAAACTACTTAATAGAAAAAACTTCACACCAAATTGATGGGCTCTGCCACTGCCTAAACTAATAGGACTTCAAAAGTACAAAATTTTCAACTAAGAAAAATAAGGGAACAAGCAATGTAATCACAATATATAGATATCTTAATTCAGAATTCAAGTTCATACAAATAAGAAAAATTCAAGTCACACAAACACCTAAGTTAAATTACAAAACTATACTTTGATAATTCATGTGAGGCAAATGCACTTACAAACATGAAGTTATCCTTCCATTGGCTGGGTATGTGAATCAAGTTTGTCAGATTTTTTGTTGTCCCCCTTGATAATACCTTTAATCTTTATTTATAGTAGACAAAACAGTTACTGCACTTCTCCTTATTTTTTGGTAACTTCTATTCCACTCTGACTTAGTGGATAACTGACTGTGATATTCTCTTTATAACAGGTCTTGCAAGTTTTGCTTATTTGGGCCAAGGCTTACATTGATCAAGATTTGGGCCATGGTTTACATTGATCCCAGCCCCTCAAGTCATATGCTCACACATGTGAACAATCATTTTTTTTTTTTTTTTTTTTTAGCCTAACACATGCCCCCTGTGCGTGATGGGCCTAAATTTAGGCCTATTGCGCATAAGTTTTTTTTTTTTTTTTGAATCAATTGCGCATAAGTTAAAATGAAAAGGTGAAAGGAAAAATAAAGTGGGGGCTTTTAAGTCAAATCAGTTTGTAGAATTAGGTTATCCTTCCTATCTCCTTCATTCATCTTAGTGCGCCTCCACCACTTAGACTCATCCGAACATCTTTTTTTTTTTTTTTTTCTCTGCAAATTTCAATTTCTAGTTCTCCACTCAATCTGTTTTATCAAGATCGATTTGCAAACCCCTTGATCTAAAAAGTCCTTCAAAACTCAGGTGGATGCCGGCAAAGGTTGTCCATGATTCTGAAATTATTCATCTTGATCGAAGCTTGAACAGCATCATGACTGTACTTCCGCATAATGTTGGGAGCTGGTGCGTACAAAATGAAGACACCTTCAAGCTCGTCGTTGATCCTTAGAAGACCAATTGGCTAGTTGAGAAATGAAGCTAGGCAACTCCATCCTGAATAAGGATCTCTGGGTTTCATTCGAGTAGTTCGGGTTCATCGGGTAGCCACAAGATCACTACCATGCTCCAGAGCATTTAGTTTGGGAACAGCTTCGAACCAGGTACACTATCCCGAACACTAATGTAGTAGATTAATTTCAATTGTGAAATCATATCTGTACTTCCGTCATATGCAACCCTTCTTTATTTTGAATTTTCTTCTATATATATTTATTGCATTGTGATCTATTATTTTAATCACTAATGCCCACTTTAGCCATTCATTTAGCCCTTGGAAACGTGCATACATGCATATCTAAAAATTTTTATGTGAATAAGCCAATTCATTCATACTTGGCTTATATAATTTTAGAAACTTGCCGTTAATGGATCTTGCATGTTCATTGCCACTAATATCCATCAACTTGTAAGCGTTTCCATCAAAGACCTTGCTAACTAAGAAAGGTCCATCCCAATTAGGAGACCATTTACCCAAATATGGATCTTTAATTCCTAGAGGCAAAATAACTTTCCAAACTAAATCCCCATTGGCAAATGACTTTGCCTTAATTCTCTTGTTATATATCTCAGATACTTTTTGTTTTTGTACAACAATAGAATTTAAAGCTGCCATACGAGCCTCATCTATTTCATCAAGTTCTGCAAACATCGCATCTTGATAATCCAAATGAGTCAATTCATTTTGCCTTTAAACTTCATCGATCTCACTGTAATCTCCATGGGTAAAACTGCATCATGGCCAAAAACTAAAGAATAAGGGGTAGTATTTATGCTCATTCTTTTTGAAGTTCTATATGCCCACAATACTTCAGACAACAAATCGTCCCAACTTGTAGGATTTCTAGCCACTATTTTCCTCAAATTATTCTTGATAATCTTATTAGTGGCCTCTGCCTGACCATTTGCCTGCGCGTAATATGGTGTAGAATTCAGAATTCGAATACCATATTCTTGTGTGAAGGCCTTTACCCTGGTTCCATTAAAGATGGTTCCATTGTCCACTGTTATAGATTGAGGAATTCCAAACCTATGGACTATCATTTCTTTTATAAATTGAATAACATCAAACTCACTCACTTCCTTATAAGGTTTTGCTTCAGCCCACTTTGTAAAGTAGTCTGTTGCAACAATTATGAAGCAGTTTTTCTTTCTTGAGATTGGTCTGATTTTCCAATTAAATCCATTGCCCATCCTCTAAAGGGCCATGGTTTTATTATCGCATGAAAATCTGAAGCAGGAATCTTAGGAATTGGACCATGTTTTTGGCATTCTACACAACCTTGTGCATATTTAATGCAATCTTTCAATACACTTGGCCAATAGTAACCATATCTGTGTATCAACCATTTCATTTTTATGCCTGATTGGTGTGGACCACATATGCCTTCATGGACTTCTGCTAAGACTTGCTTTGATTCATCATCACTAATGCATTTCAATAAGATGCCATCAACACCTCTTTTGAATAAAGTTTCATCTTGGTCTCCCATTAAAACAAATTTTCTAGCTTTAAGTTTTAAAGCATTATTTGTACAACCACTTGGGTTTTTTAAGTAATCAATGATTGGGTTTCTCCAATCATTAACTTGGGTATCAAGATGAAAAACTTGGGTCCCTAATTCCCTATCAATAACTGATGGGAGTATCCTTTTACTTAAACATGGGGGACTTTGTGCAACCTGTTTGGCTTCTTTATGTCCAGAAGCACTCTGTGCCATGCGATTGGCTTCCTCATTCTTACTTCTAGGGACATGGTTTAACTTAGTATTGCTAAACTGTTCTAGCAGCTGTCTTGCAGCCACAAATTATGGTGCAATGGATGGGTTGCAACATTTATAATCACCAGTGAGTTGCCTAATTACTAATTGTGAATCCCCATAAACCTCTACACTTTTTATTCCCATTTCCAATAATATCTCTAACCCAATGATCAAAGCCTCATACTCAATTTGATTGTTAGAATAATTTCCTTCTAACTTAAAGGCCATTTGGGTTTTAATCCCCATTGGAGATTCTAAAATCACACCAACACCTGCCCCATATGTGGTACATGAACCATCAAAATTTAATTTCCAAGGGGCTAAAGCTACAAACATGGATTCATTCATATCTGTAACTTCATCGCATGGATGATCTGCCAAAAAATCAGCTAAGGCTTGACCTTTTATTGCTTTCTGTGGTACATAAACTAAATGAAATTCCACTAACGCTAAACTCCATTTACCCATTCTACCACGCAAAATAGGTCTAGATAGCATATATTTCACTACATCAGTCTGTGCGATAATATAAGTTATATGAGAAAGCATATAATGTCTTAGCTTAGTAGCAGTAAAATACAAAACCAAACATAGTTTTTCTATCATTGAATAATTTAATTCTGCTTTATTTAATAATCTACTTAAATAAAAAACAGCCTGTTCAAGGCCCTTATCATTGTCTTGAGCCAGCAAACTTCCAATAGAATCTTGGGTTGCAGATATATATAATTTTAAAGGTTTCCCACTTCTTGGAGGAATCAACACTGGTGGTGTGGACAAATATCTCTTAATTGTATCAAAGGCCAATTGATGATCTTCATTCCAAGTAAAATCTTCATGGTCTTTCAACCTTAATAAAGGGGAAAACACTTTGGTTTTACCTGTAACATTAGAAATAAACCTTCTTAAAAGTTAACTTGGCCCAAGAACCTTTGTAATTCTTTTTTATTAGAAGGAGGTTTAGCCTGCAGGATTGCCTTGGCCTTGTTTTGGTCTATCTCAATTCCTCTATTATGCACTAGAAAACCTAGAAAATTTCCTGCTTGCACCCCAAAGGCACATTTAGAAGGATTCATTTTTAATTGATGTTTCCTCATCCTCAAAAGGCTTTCTCTAAGTTTTTTAGATGGGTATTAAAGTCTTGAGATTTAACCACCACATCATCTATATAAACTTCCATAAACTTTCCAATCATATCATGGAAAATTAAATTCATGGCTCGCTGATAAGTCGCACTAGCGTTTTTTAAGCCAAATGGCATTACTACCCATTCAAATGTTCCAATAGAACCTGGACATCTGAAGGCAGTTTTGTGGACATCATCTTCTGCAATGAAGATTTGGTTATAAACTGAATGCCCATCCATAAAAGATAACAGTTTGTGTCCTGCCACTCCATCTACCAATACATCTGCAATTGGCATAGGATACTCATCTTTGGGTGTTGCTGTATTTAAGTTCCTAAAATCTATGCATACACGTAATTTGCCATTTTTCTTAAGAACTAGAACTATATTTGAAAGCCATTCTACATACCTGGTTGGCCTATGAATCCTGCTTGCAATAGTCTTTCGATTTCTTCCTTCACTTTCAAAATAACCTCATTCGCCATCCTACGAGGAGGTTGTTGGTGTGGAATGTGCTCTTTCTTGATTGGAAGTCTATGCTCTACTAGTGTTCTGTCCAAACCTGGCAATTCAGTGTAATCCAATGCAAAACAATCCTTAAACCTCTTCAACACAGCCAGCACTTCATTGAATTGTTCCTGTGTAAGGTGACTACTAATATATGTCACTCTCTTTTCTTCTTCAGTTCCAAGATTCACTTCTATCAAAGGATCTTGAACTTCTACTTTCAAGTCATCCATTTGGATAGGAGCTTTACTTAGAGAATTTAAATCAATTTTAACCTGGTTTCCAATGTCTCTTTCTTCTTCCAATACACGTTCTGCCAAGAACATACTTTGTTCTATTTTATTTTCGAGAATGTAACTTATTACTTTATCTTCAGCCAGTTTAATGGCCCCTTAATTTCCTTGGAGTAAGTGAACTACTCATCACTAACAGGTTCCTCAGCTATATTTGGCATTTGTGGCTCTACGATGTTGTCGTCAAACCATTCCTTGCCAATTTCTTGGTCAATAATATCTTCTCCAGCAGAACATGGTTGTTCTCCAGCCATTTCCACTCTTGTTGGCTTGCCATTGTAATCAAATCCTGTCAGTTTCAAAATACCAACATTTTTGTTATATAATTGAGCATTAATTGTATTATTACATGCTTCAAATGGCCTATTATCAGCCTTCACTATCTCAACAGAATTATCATCATTCCAAAACATTAGAGATTGATGTAGGGAGGAAGGTATCACCCAATTTGAATGTATCCATTCCCTTCCTAGCAAAGCATTATAAGCTGCCTTAGTATGAACAACAAAGAAGGCAACATTTGTAATTTTATTCCCTACCTTTAATTCTACAGGTATAATACCTCTAGGTTTGGTAGATTCGCCAGCAAAACCACTGACTAAAACATCTGACTGAATTAAATTTGCCTCTATTTTATTGATTATTTTCAACATTCCCCAAGGCAAAATATTGACTGCAGCACCATTATCTACTAAAACTCTATTAATAGGTATTCCATCCATGTGAACTTTAATGAATAAAGGTTCTAAATGCTGTGACATTCTTTTAGATGGTTTCTCAAAGATAATTTTACCTGGTGGGAATTCCAGCTCCGCCTCTGCTTTAGGTTCTAAATTCTCCATCTCTTCATCTGTTAATAGGATATGACATGCCCCCTGAGTATTTGAGCCTTTAGAACTATGCTCTTCATCTTCAATAATATTCTGTTTTGCCATAAACTCTATTGGCAATGTGATCACATTACATTCCATATTACTGGAATTTTCTTTTTTTTGTTCCAATTGGAGTTCCTCTCCAAACTCATTGAATGCTTCCAAATCATCCCAGCCTTCAATATCTTCAAGGCCTTCCATCATATCTACATCTCCAAGTTCCTCCAAAAACTCATTTCCTTTAATCTCCTCAAATGGAATGATCGAATTGATTATACCTTCGCTTTTTCCTTCAGTTTCTGTTTCAGCCAATCTCTCCTCTTGCATCTCTTTTTCTTTTGATATTTCTTTCCTTTTATTTCGTTTTTTGGCTTTCTTGCAATGTACACAGTGATTGTGTTATCCTCCATTCGATTAGATCCCAAACCACTTGTACATCTCTCTAACTTCTTGTGATCTTGTCGCACTAATTCTTGGTTCTCTTTTTTAGGTAAATTCTGAACCATTTCACTTTGTGCGAGTTGCACTGATTCAAACATTCTTTGCTGCATATTATTGCCACTTTTGGCTCTTTGCATACTCATTTCACTTCCCATCAACTGAATAGAACTTGGTGACGTCTTCACATATTTAGAGGTTAATGTGCCTCCTTTTTGCTGTATTTCAACTTTAATTGCTTCTGCCTTGTTAAGTGGTGCATCATTAGAACTTTCAAGAGTTTGTCTTGGCTCTTGAGACTTATACATTTGCTGTCTAAGCCAACGTCTCCTTTGTGTTCTTGTCATTTGTGGGAAATATGGGTATATCCATATTTAAAATGACACTTTTGTGGTGGTTTAACACTAACAGATTCCATGGAGTACCATTTATTTGGCTCCCCTATTGGAGGTTTGAAAGTGCGAAGTTGTTTGGCTTCTCTACTCTTGAAAACACTGATTCAACTTTTTTAGGCTCAACAATTGGCCCAAAATCAATATCACTTAGAGGAGATTCTATCTTAACAGCCACTTTTCCAAAAACTCGCGCCATTATGTGACTACATCGCTCACACAAGCAATCATCTTCATCAGAATTAAAAACCTGATCATCTGAGAAAGAATTATGCCTTTGTAATGCTTCTTTATAAGTTGTAGGCCTTGGTTGTTCTACCATTTTAGCCTTTCCCTTATTTGTTTGGACATTCTTGCCCTGAAAAAAGTTTTCTTTACCATGCGAGCCATATTTATTTACTCGCATAGAAGATCCTTCATTGATTTTCAGTTTCTTCATTCCTTGGTTGAGGTGCAATGATTGTTTACCCTGCACATTAACACATTGATATACATTACATTTTGAGTTCTCATCATTTTTGAAGCTACTAATTAAAGATTCAAAATCAGCTGAAATCATATTTAAATCATGCAAAGGTGGAAAGGGATCAATATCTGTTTTCATTTGCTCTTTAGGTTTTTCAGGGAATTTCAAGATTCCTCTTTCAATTTTATCTTGAATAACATTCCTAAAGGTTACACAATCTTTTGTTTGATGTGCAAATGCATTATGCCATTTACAGTAATCCCTCCCACGTGTTTCTGCCTTGGCTGGTATTTTGTGTCTACCTACCAACTTTATTAACTTGGCTTCTAACAACCAATCAAAAATTTCATCAGACTTCTCTATGTCAAATGAATAATCTCTTATAGGTGCTGAAAGTTTATATGCTGACTTAGCCTTAATGTTTTTCTTATCTAGTACATCACATACTTGGGGATTATGACCTATAAATTCTGCAATGTCTACTTCATAGTTAGGGTCATGAAATAAGTCCCATATGTAGAATTATTCCTGTTTCTTTCTTCTTTAATGAGACTCTCATACCTAGAAGCCCTATCAGACAATTCATACAGATCAAAGAATGTCACCCCTTCGAATTTTTTCCTAAATTCGAAATCTAAACCATCTACAGCGAACTTAACATATTCTCTCTCTGGGAGAATAATTTGACAACGCATGCGGGCTGTTTTAAACCGCATAATGAACTGTTCTACAGTTTCATCTGGCCTTTGTCTTAATCTTGCCAAATCAGCAATTGACACTCTCAAATCTGTGCGAGAGAAATGTGTTTGGAATTTGTCCTCTAATTCAGCCCATGAATTTAGAGAATTAGGAGGTAAAGATGAATACCAAGCAAATGCTTGTCCAGTCAAAGAGCTTGGGAATAACTTAATCTTACAATTTTCATTGTTTGAGACCTCTCCGCACTGTATTGTGAATCTGGACATATGTTCCAGTACAGTCTTGTCATCTTCTCCAGAAAATGTAGAAAATTCTGGGATTCTAAACCCTCTTGGATATGGTTCTCTATCAATCCATTCTGGATATGGCTTCCTATAAATTGGCCTATGTCTTCGAAATGCTGGACCATGTGTGTGTTCCAAGATTTCTAAGATTTGGTCCATTCTATTGTGGACTTCATCATTATGACCATTATAATCATGTGCCTCTACTTGATTTCGTTCTAAATTATTTTGTTCGATTTCAAATCGACCATTATGATGATTATTTCTTTCCAAGGCCATTCTATTGTTTTCAACCCTCTGCCTTCGCTGTACAAATCTAGGATTTGCTCTATTTCTATTAGCATTATCCCTTCTTGGATATTGCTGAAATTGAGCCATTTCATGCCCAAGTTCATTCTCTTGACCATTGTCAAACCCATTATTCATAAATAATTCTGGGTTTCCATCATTCCTAGGGAAATCAATGTCATCTAAAGGGATTTCTACTCCTGAGTTATTATTATTCCTTTGAGGAACTCCATTGTGATGATTGTTTCTCATGTGATGGTTATTTCCTCGAAGAGCATTTTCTGTTCTTATTGGAACGTTCATAGTCACATGATCGTTATTCTGTTTCTATGAGAATTTTCCATATGAAGAACATTTTCTGTTCTTGGTGGGTTAATCAAATGAATGATATTTTCCATTCTTGGGGAATTCTCAGTAAAAGGGACGTTTACTAATCCTAAAGGAACTTCCATATTTTGGAAATTCTCAAATAGAGGATTACTATTCACTCCTGAACCCATTCCACCAACAAAGTCATTATTGCTCCCATGTTTGGCTGATTTAAGTGTCTATCTTTGCCATTTGCAGCAATGACTTGATGAACCATATGTTGGTTTTCTTTAAGTTGTTTCATCTCATCACTCACGCAGTCAAAACGTGCAACTACATCATCTTCATTTGATTAAATTGTCTTAGGATTACCTCTAAAAATTTTGGATTTAAATCTAAGTGTAACCCATTATGTCTAGATTCACCATGCTCTGTAATAGGCCGTGAAACTGGACTTGGTTCTGCAGAATTAGAAGAACCAGAATTATTCTCATTGTTATTGCTATTATTCCTCATTTTTCTTGTAAGGACTGGCATGTACTCCACTGTGGTCGCCAATTTGTTTGTGAGAATACAAACTTTCTTGGAAAAACTACTTAATAGACAAAACTTCACACCAAATTGATGGGCTCTGCCACTGCCTAAACTAATAGGACTTCAAAAGTACAAATTTTCAACTAAGAAAAATAAGGGAACAAGCAATGTAATCACAATATATAGATATCTTAATTCAGGATTCAAGTTCATACAAATAAGAAAAATTCAAGTCACACAAACACCTAAGTTAAATTACAAAACTATACTTTGATAATTCATGTGAGGCAAATGCATTTACAAACATGAAGTTATCCTTCCATTGGCTGGGTATGTGAATCAGTTTGTCAGATTTTTTGTTGTCCCCCTTGATAATACCTTTAATCTTTATTTATAGTAGACAAAACAGTTACTGCACTTCTCCTTATTTTTTGGTAACTTCTATTCCACTCTGACTTATGGATAACTGACTGTGATATTCTCTTTATA